>OZ037783.1:33731169-33753669 GCA_964035525.1 Porites cylindrica
CATCGGTTGGTATTTTAGTATTAGTAGTTTTAGTATTTTAATAATTTTAGTATTTTAGTTTTAGTATTTTAATAATGTTGAGTAGCTTCCATTATAACACTTTTACCTTGTACCGCATAATAAAAAGTACCACAGGAAAGTACTGCTCAGTAGCTTTCATTTGAATGGTCACACTTTAGGATTTCATCTACAGACTCAAAAGTTAGAATCACCTTGTACAGCATAATAAACAGTACCACAGGAAAGTACTGCTCAGTAGCTTTCATTTGAATGGTCACACTTAAGCATTTCATCCACAGACTCAAAAGTTAGAACCACCTTGTACAGCATAATAAACAGAACCAAAGGAAAGTACTGCTCAGTAGCTTTCATATGAATGGTCACACTTTAGGATTTCACCCACAGACTCAAAAGTTAGAACCACCTTGTACAGCATAATAAACAGAACCAAAGGAAAGTACTGCTCAGTAGCTTTCATTTGAATGGTCACACTTCAGGATTTCATCTACAGACTCAAAAGTAAGAATCACCTTGTACATCGTAATAAACAGTACCACAGGAAAGTACTGCTCAGTAGCTTTCATTTGAATGGTCACACTTCAGGATTTCATCCACAGACTCAAAAGTTAGAACCACCTTGTACAGCATAATAAACAGTACCACAGGAAAGTACTGCTCAGTAGCTTTCATTTGAATGGTCACACTTTAGGATTTCACCCACAGACTCAAAAGTTAGAACCACCTTGTACAGCATAATAAACAGAACCAAAGGAAAGTACTGCTCAGTAGCTTTCATTTGAATGGTCACACTTCAGGATTTCATCTACAGACTCAAAAGTAAGAATCACCTTGTACATCGTAATAAACAGTACCACAGGAAAGTACTGCTCAGTAGCTTTCATTTGAATGGTCACACTTCAGGATTTCATCCACAGACTCAAAAGTTAGAATCACCTTGTACAGCATAATAAACAGTACCACAGGAAAGTACTGCTCAGTAGCTTTCATCTGAATGATAACACTCTGAAATTTCGTCCAAAGACTCAAAAGTTAGAACCACCTCGTAAAGCAGTACTACAGTTGAAGGTTGGCCATTTATTAACTGACATCCTTACTTCGCCATATTTTGTAGAGAAGGAATCATGTACAGTCTTAGGAACGGAGACACTTCAGTTCAAAAGGAGAAGCAAGACGACGAACCACCAACCAACCTACAGTTCTTAGAGGTGTTGAACGAATTTACTTTCAAACTCATAACTCAGGACAAGTTTGGTAACTCGGGAGTGTAAGTATTGTTCTTTATCATTCTCACATTGTACTGCGGCTCAGTTAGAGGTAAGACGAGGACGAATGCGAGACTTTCTCACTCCTAAGTAGTGCGCAGGCGTGAACCAGCGTCATTTTGGCGGGAAAACGTGAGAACTGTCGTCATTCTACCACGGGTTTTAGCGAAAATGTTGCAGTGGTGGAAACAAGTTGTCAAAGGTTTTTTTAACTTTCATCATTTTGAGTTCGGAATAGGGCTTAACCTCCGTCAATGAAAAAAATCATGCTGTTTGTTAATGACAGAACAAAGGCAGCACAATCTCCTCAGTTTTTTCGAATCCCGAGTGCTGACCAGGCCGTGTATCGAACCCATGCCTACCGTTCATAAACCTGGTACTTAAGCGACAGAGCTCTTTTCTCTATATGGGCTTTACTTAGGAAATGTTAAAATAACTTGATTGCAGTTTGTCCTTCCTTGATGAACATGCCAAGGGGTTGATGCAAAACAAGGGAGGACAGTGGAGTCCATTGACATCTTACAGAACCGGCCTGGCTGGACAGGAAGATGAAGAAGAAGGTATTGTCAAGTAGTAATATGAGCGGCAGGGTACGAACAGGGTACGTTCCAGAACGAGAGAGAATCAACTCTCCGACCGCATCACAAAATTCACTCGGCATTCTTTTTATTACCTTTAAAATCCCTAATTCAAGGCTTAAAAAGTCCCTTGCAGGACAAGTAGCTTATGTAAAGAGAGCAGTCCTCCACGTTTGGAGCGGTGCGTTAAGCCAAGAAAATATATCCAAACTTACCGTTTAAGTTTTTAAAATCTGAACAAAAAATACTCATTTAATTAAACCTTGATAGATCTGGAAGTCCCCCTGTTAAGTATTATGTCCGCTTCCCTCTGCCCTCGTCATTCTGAACAACTGAAGTCAATGTCGAAATCCTTATCCAACCACCCCTCTCCCCCCAGCACATCTTTAACCCCACTCCACTCCCCCGAAATTACTCAGTTTGTTACTGGATCAATTATTATGGCATCTGACATTTCTTTTTCTGTAGGTCAACAGAAAGGAAGTCGGGCAAAGAGAAAACTGCCGATGGAAGGTACACTCCTTTAGTTCAGCGATTATTAGTGCGATTCCACGCTAGTTCCAGAAACGAAAAAGTAGAACCACCTTGTACAGCATAGTAAACATTACCACAGGAAAGTCCTGCTCAGTAGCTTTTATTTGACTGGCCACACTTTGTGTTCAATGAAGGACGTCAGGAGCTCCTGAGGACGTCTAAAGCTTAAGCCTTGCCGACAGAGGTGGATAAAGCCATTTAATTTACCAAAAAAATTGACTGTTAAAAAAAACCTTGTGCAGTGTTTAAAAAAGAAATAAGGTCTCATCAGTCGGTCTTTATCTCATTTTTTGTGCTTACTGTTTTCAGGCAATGAGAGCAAAGAAGGAGAATGGCTGAGCAAACAGGCCAAGAAACCAAAAAAGGCACGAGGACGGCCTCCAAAATCAACTAAGACGACTGCTCAACAAACCGAACCACCTACACCAAAACCTGTTAAACCTGTTCAACAGGAGCAACCTGCTGCTGACGATGACGATGATGACATGTCCTCGGGTTCAGGGGAGTGGACTCAGGAGGAGCAGGCGCCGCTATCGTCTGTTAAGAAAACGAGTCGCAAGGAGGGAGGGGAGAGTAGTGAGCAGAAACGGGAGCAGCAGAAGAGAAAACGGGACGAGGCGTTGCAGTCGGACGAGGAGAGAGAAGATGAGAAAGAGGATGATGATGATGATGATCGGGATTTTGAAAGGTGACGAAGTCTGTTACATTTACCTCTGAGATGCAAGGGTTCCTTCCTCTTTGAAAATTACATCGTTATGCGTTTGGAAATGTATATCTTCTCTTCACTTTAAAGTATGAAAACATCGTGTTTAGTTGTTTATTCGCTCCAAAGAATGAAGAAGAGCCGGCATATTCTAACTTTGATTGTCCAAAGTGTTCAGGCAGTTTTCAAAATTATGCGTATATGTTCGAAAACGTCTCAAAAATAGGTAATCAGTGTTTCTATATAACCTCAACATAATATGTGGCTGTTGGAAAGTGTTAGTTCTTGAATTCATGAGTACTTCTTAAAAACGGCCCATGAAAAATCAACCCTATGGGTATATTCACACTATACGCCATAGGTTGTCTTGGCGGCCACGAAAAGCCATCGGGTATTGTGTGAACAGCAAGGGCCCAAGACGGCACGAGTCGTTCACACACATCGAACATCGTGCCGCGGCGGTTGGCCGAGAGGGTTTGGTGAACTAAATTCCAGTCCTCACTCCTGAATATTTGCTCCCGTCTCCGTGGGTTCCAGTCCTCACTCCTACTTATTTACTTCCGTGACGGGCCGAATAGGTGTTCACTGCACCAAAGTGTGGCACAAAACCTATCCGATATGTGACGCTCCACTTTCGAGATCGGCCGGCCCGGCGCAGCTTCGTCCCGTCACAGAAATCGCGCTGCCACAACCGTTCTTGTGTGTGAACAGGCGCTCTTTCTGGCATGATTTTCGCGGTGGCGCAAAATCTATCCGGTATAGTCCAGTGGCGGATCCAGGGGAGGGGCCCACGAGGGCCGCCCCCCCCCCCCCCCCTATTTTTATCTGGTATCATTTTAGTGGTGGCGCAAAATCTATCTGGTATAGTCCAGTGGCGGATCCAGGGGAGGGGCCCACGAGGGCTGCCCACCCCCCCCTCCCCCTCTTTTTATCTGGTGTCATTTTGGTGGTGGCGCAAAATCTGTCCGGTATAGTGTGATTCTGAACACTGCCGAAATAATTGATCAGCCTTTGACTTAGCCCTAGTTATGCACAGTTCGCTCATTGTTACCGTTTTGTAGTTGAATTGACTTCATTCTTTCTTGCCTTCAGCCTGCCCGCGTCGTCACAAAGATCATGGTTATCCAGTCAAAAGGCACAGCAGCGCAGCAAAAAGCCGTGGATAAGTTACAGTAAAAAGGACACATCTGCAGTTGGGTGGGTACTATGTTACACACACAGACTAGCCGGAGAAGACAGCTGACATTTTGCGACGCCTTCATTGGTTTCCCCGCGAAATGACTTCTGAGAAACGAGCGGAGAAATTCCATACTAATGACGTGTCACTACTCAGATCTGGCTAGTGCTTCTGATTGGTTGAGGCAATTGTACCTCGGGGCACAGTACCACCAGATCGGGGTGATGACACTTCATCAGCGTGGAATTTCTGCGCTTGATCCTCAGGCGGCATTTCGCGAGGGAACCAGTATTGGGCGTGCCAAAATGTCAGCTGTTTTGTTCAGGCTACATGAAAACGAATGTCGAAATTTTGAGGTCCTACTGACATCACAATCTTTGAATTTTTTTTTTTTTTCACTTCTCCCTACGAGGTTGATTACGGGTACGAGCTTTGGGGTTTCAGAGCTTTGTAAACTACAAAAGGTTTTTTGGCTCCACTTTCTTTCTCTTTTCTAAAGTGGGGAATTGTAATGATTATCTGCAGACGAGCAAGCCTGGAAGATATCGATGACGAAGAGGACATAGAAGAGTATGAAAGCGAAGAGGACGCAGATGGAGAAAAAGAGGTTTGTAAAACTTGTTTTCGTCCCATGCCCCTTGATTGCTGCGATTGCTTGCTAATATAAAACCTTCTAAGTGCAATCCTTTTCCTTTCCTTATTTCATGCGTGTTCTTAGAAGACTCCAATCCGTGTTAGACGCGAGAAGACAGAACTACCTGAAACATTTGGCGACTCACAAGAAGAAAAGAACACGGTAAGAACCGACCTTCCTTCGAGACCTTCCGAACTCGTTCGGTACATGATCGGAAACGTTTGTTAGTGTTACCCTTTTTTTCCGGACGTGACGTCTTTAGATTCCAATTTCCTATTGACTAAATGTGCGGGGTATGTCACAGATGGGAAGTTTCCGATACTCCTCCGAGACCTTCCGAACCGTTCGGAAAATGTTCGGAAACGTTTGCACAAGCGTGGCAATGTCCAGAGAACCTTCAACGATGCTCGAAAAATGTTCGAAGAAAAAAAAGTGGTAAACCTGATACTGAGTTGCTCGAAAACATTGCACCGCATTTTATTATTTTCTCGAACAGGAGCCGCCCTTAAACTAGCGCCGTATTTGGCACGAAAATGTATTAATTCCGTCGGCCTGAGTACAATCAAAAGCAAGGCGTTTCTGTTAGTTACTCAAATAAACAGTAGCGGTAACTCAAAAAAATCTGTGTCGCGTCGTAAATGCGGTATGTACTATCAGCCATGGACTATCCTGTTTTAATATAACATTCATGGAATGCTATGTTTTCTTTCCAGGAGGACGACTCGCCCCTTGATACCGCCTTCTGATGCCTTTTACACTGACGCGTTATTGTTGAAGCCTTCTATTTGTACAGTTTTAATATTTAACTCAACCCAACCAAATTTTTCCATTTTATTGTAACCGAAACATTGACTTTCCCCTAGTATTCTTATATGGAATTTAATTTGTTGAACTTAAAAAGCTGTTTTCGTTTTGTCCTTTAAATAATCGGAATTAAAGTTTTAAAGTTTATGATTACGTCTTCTTTTTTGTGAGAACGTCACAACTCGTAGTCAGTCTTTTTTGCTTCTCACAAGTGAGTATCACAGTCGTGCACAGAACGCACACCTGTCCATCGTATCCCTTTGTCTCTCTTTTTATACCGGCCAAGATATATCGTTTAACATACTCTAGATGGCAAACAAGACGTTCTTGACTGTAAAAGGTGTAAAAGCTTCTTAATGTTCTGTTTCTCGATGTTCTACTTTAAAAAGGAGGCTTTTTAGAGTACAAAAATGGAATTTTAACATAGACGAAAAATTAAATATTTTTCCAAAGGGGTTAAGCCATGAGTTTGTTCAAAAATTGCAAATTTCTTTCAAGTTTGTTTTTCTTTGAGTTAGCCTTTAACGTTATGTTTCTTGACGTTCTACTATGATAAGAAGGATATTACGACTACTAACATGAAGTTTTCACTAAAAAACTATAAAAACATCCAGTTAAAAAAGTCGAAAAAATGGGATTTTTCCAAAGGATTTTTGTCAAAAATTGGCGATTTTTCCATCTTTTTATTTTAGGCAAAATTGGCCAGGAAAATGTGTTTTACGATATTCTTGAAAGAAAAAACGCCTTTCTAGACTATAAAAACATCAAGCTTAAAAAGTGAAAAAATTGAGATTTTTCCTACAGGAAAAATTGGGATTTTTTCAAAGGGGTTAGTCAATGATTTTTGTCCAAAAAATGGCAATTTTTCCATCTTTTTATTTTAGGCAAAATCGGCCAGGAAAAGGTTTTTTACGATATTCTTGATAAAAAAAACGCCTTTCCAGACTATAAAAACATCAAGTTATAAAAGTGAAAAAATTGAGATTTTTCCAACAGGAAAAATTGGGATTTTTTCAAAGGGGTTAGTCCATGATTTTTGTAAAAAAAAAATGGCAATTTTTCCATCTTTTTAGTTTAGGCAAAATAAACCACGAAAATGTGTTTCACGATATTCTTGATATTAAAAACGTCTTACTAGACTATAACAACATCAAGTTAAATAAGTGAAAAAATTGAGATTTTTCCAAAGGGGTTAGTCCATGATTTTTGTCAAAAAAATGGCAATTTTTCCATCTTTTTATTTTAGGCAAAATGGGCCAGGAAAAGGTTTTTTACGATATTTTTGATAAAAAACGCCTTTCTAGACTATAAAAACATCAAGTTTAAAAAGTCGAAAAATTGGGATTTTTCCAAAGGGGTTAGTCGATCATTTTTGTAAAAAAATAAGCAGTTTTTCCAATTTTGTATTTTAGGAAAAATAGGTTCAGAAAATGTGTTTTACGATATTCTTCATATAAAAAACGCCTTTCTAGTCTATCAAGTTAAAAAAAAAAGTTAACATCAAGTTAAAAAAGTCGAAAAATTAAGATTCTTCCAAAGGAGTTAGTCGATGATTTTTGAAAAAAATTGGCAATTTTTCCATCTCTTTATTTTAGGCAAAATAGGCAAGAAAAAGGTTTTTTACGATATTCTTGATAAAAAAACGCCTTTCTAGACTATAAAAACATCACGTTTAAAAAGTCGAAAAATTGGGATTTTTCCAAAGGGGTTAGTCGATCATTTTTGTAAAAAAATAAGCAGTTTTTCCAATTTTGTATTTTAGGAAGAATAGGTTCAGAAAATGTGTTTTACGATATTCTTCATATAAAAAACGCCTTTCTAGTCTATCAAGTTACAAAAAAAAAAGTTAACATCAAGTTAAAAAAGTCGAAAAATTAAGATTCTTCCAAAGGGGTTAGTCGATGATTTTTGAAAAAAATTGGCAATTTTTCCATCTCTTTATTTTAGGCAAAATAGGCAAGGAAAGGGTGTTTTACGATATTCTTGATAAAAAAAAAGCCTTTCAAGACTATAAAAATATCAAGTTGAAAAAGTAGAACAATTGAAATTTTTCCAAAGGGGTTAGTCCATGATTTTTTTCAACAATTGGCAATTTTTCCATCTCTTTATTTTAGGCAAAATAGGCCAGGAAAAGGTGTTTTGCGATATTCTTGATAAAAAAACGCCTCTCTAGACTATAAAAAAATAAAGTTAAAAAGGTCGAACAATTGGGATTTTTCCAAAGGTGTTAGCCCATGATTTTTGTCCGAAAATTGGCAAATTTTCAATCTCTTTTTATTTGCGGCAAAAAAAGTCAGGAAAATGCGTTTTACGACATTCTTGATATAAAAAACGCCTTTATAGAATATAAAAACATCACCTTATAAAACTTGAAAAATTGAGATTTTTCCAAAAGGGTTCGTCATAGATTTTTGTCAAAAATTGGAAATTTTTCCATCTTTTTATTTCAGTGAAAATAAACCCAGAAAATATGTTTTACAAATTTCTTGATAGAAAAAACACCTTTCTAGCCTATAAAAAAAAGAAGTTCAAAAAGTCGAAAAATTGACATTTTTCCAAAGGGTTGGTTTTGGTCCAAAAATGGCCATTTTTCCAACTTTCCTTTTTAGGCAATATAGACCAGGAAAATGTCTTTTACGATATTTTAGAACAAAAAAACGCCTTTCTCAGCTATTAAAACAAAAAGTTCAAAAAGTCGAAAAATTGAAATTTTTAACAAGGGGTTAGCCCATGGTTTTGGTCCAAAAATGGCTATTTTTCCAACTTTCACTTTTAGGCAATATACGCCAGCAAAATGTCTTTTACGATATTCTAGAACGAAAAAACCCCTTTCTAGGCTATAAAAAAAAGAACTTCAAAGAGTCCAAAAATTGACACTTTTCCAAAGGGGTTAACCCATGGTTTTGGTCCAAAAATGGTCATTTTTCAAACTTTTCTTTTTAGGCAATATAGGCCAGGAAAATGTCTTTTACGATATTCTAGAACAAAAAAACGCCTTTCTAAGCTATAAAAACAAAAAGTTCAAAAAGTCCAAAAATTGACATTTTTCCAAAGGGGTTAACCCATGGTTTTGGTCCAAAAATTACCATTTTTCCAACTTTTCTTTTTAGGCAATATAGGCCAGGAAAATGTCTTTTACGATATTCTAGAACGAAAAAAAGACTTTCTAAGCTATCAAAAAAAAAAGTCGAAAAATTGACATTTTTCGAAAGGGGTTAACCAATGGTTTTGGTCCAAAAATGGCCATTTTTCCAACTTTTCTTTTTAGGCAATATAGGCCAGCAAAATGTCTTTTACGATATTCTAGAACGAGAAAACGCCTTTCTAGGCTATAAAAACAAGAACTTCAAAAAGTTGCAAAATTGACATTATTCCAAAGGGGTTAGCCCATGATTTTGGTCCAAAAATTACCATTTTTCCAACTTTTCTTTTTAGGCAATATAGGCCAGGAAAATGTCTTTTACGTTATTCTAGAACAAAAAAACGCCTCTCTAAGCTATAAAAACAAGAACTTCAAAAAGTCAAAAATTGACACTTTTCCAAAGGGGTTAACCCATGGTTTTGGTCCAAAAATGGCCATTTTTCCAACTTTTCTTTTTAGGCAATATAGGCCAGGAAAATGTCTTTTACGATATTCTAGAACGAAAAAACGCCTTTCCAAGCTTTAAAAACAAAACGTTCAAAAAGTTGAAAAATTGACATTTTTCCAAAGGGGTTAACCAATCGTTTTGGTCCAAAAATGGCCATTTTTCCAACTTTTCTTTATTGGCAATATAGGCCACGAAAATGTCTTTTACGATATTCTATCACGAAAAAACGCCTTTCTAAGCTATAAAAACAAGAACTTCAAAAAGGCCAAAAATTGACACTTTTCCAAAGGGGTTAACCCATGGTTTTGGTCCAAAAATGGCCATTTTTCCAACTTTCCGTTTTAGGCAATATACGCCAGCAAAATGTCTTTTACGACATTCTAGAACGAAAAAAAAACCCTTTCTAGGCTATAAACACGAGAACTTCAAAAAGTCCAAAAATTGACACTTTTCCAAAGGGGTTAACCCATGGTTTTGGTCCAAAAATGGCCATTTTTCCAACTTTTCTTTTTAGGAAATATAGGCTAGGAAAATGTTTTTTACGATATTCTTGAACGAAAAAACGACTTTCTAAGCTATCCGAAAAAAAGTCGAGAAATTGACATTTTTCGAAAGGGGTTAACCAATGGTTTTGGTCCAAAAATGGCCATTTTTCCAACTTTTCTTTTTAGGCACTATAGGCCAGGAAAATGTCTTTAACGATATTCTAGAACGAGAAAACTCCTTTCTAGGCTATAAAAACAAGAAATTCAAAAGGTCGAAAAATTGACATTTTTCCAAAGGGGTTAACCCATGGTTTTGGTCAAAAAATGGCCATTTTTCAAACTTTTCTTTTTAGGCAATATAGGCCAGGAAAATGACTTTTACGATATTCTAGAACAAAAAAACGCCTTTCTAAGCTATAAAAACAAAAAGTTCAAAAAGTCGAAAAATTGACATTTTTCCAAAGGGGTTAACCCATGGTTTTGGTCCAAAAATTACAATTTTTCCAACTTTTCTTTTTAGGCAATATAGGCCAGCAAAATGTCTTTTACGATATTCTAGAACGAAAAAAAGACTTTCTAAGCTATCCAAAAAAAAAGTCGAAAAATTGACATTTTTCGAAAGGGGTTAACCAATGGTTTTGGTCCAAAAATGACCATTTTTCCAAGTTTCAGTTTTAGGCAATATACGCCAGCAAAATGTCTTTTACGATATTCTACAATGAAAAAACCCCTTTCTAGGCTATAAAAAAAAGAACTTCAAAAAGTCCAAAAATTGACACTTTTCCAAAGGGGTTAACCCATGGTTTTGGTCCAAAAATGGCCATTTTTCAAACTTTTCTTTTTAGGCAATATCGGCCAGGAAAATGTCTTTTACGATATTCTAGAACAAAAAAAACGCCTTTCTAAGCTATAAAAAGAAAAAGTTCAAAAAGTCGAAAAATTGACATTTTTGCAAAGGGGTTAACCCATGGTTTTGGTCCAAAAATTACCATTTTTCCAACTTTTCTTTTTAGGCAATATAGGCCAGGAAAATGTCTTTTACGATATTCTAGAACAAAAAAAGACTTTCTAAGCTATCAAAAAAAAAAGTCGAAAAATTGACATTTTTCCAAAGGGGTTAACCCATGGTTTTGGTCCAAAAATGGCCATTTTTTATAACTTTTCTTTTTAGGCAATATAGGCCAGGAAAAGGTCTTTTACGATATTCTAGAACGGAAAAACGCCTTTCTTAGCTATAAAAAAAAACTTTTTACACAGTCAAAACATTAACATTATTCCAAACGGGTTACCCATGGTTTTGGTTCAAAAATGGCCATTTTTCCAACTTTTTTTTTTTAGGCAATATAGGCCAGGGAAATGTCTTTTACGATATTCTAGAACGAAAAAAACCCTTTCTAAGCTATAAAAACAAAAAGTTCAAAAAGTCGAAAAATTGACATTTTCCCAAAGGCCATGGTTTTGGTCCAAAAATGGCCATTTTTCCAAATTTTCTTTTTACGCAATGTAGGCCAGGAAAATGTCTTTTACGATATCCTAGAACGAAAAAACGCCTTTCTAAGCTATAAAAACAAAAACTTCAAACAGTCGAAAAATTAACTTTTTTCAAAATGGGTCAACCCATGGTTTTGGTCTAAAAATGGCCATTTTTTCAACTTTTAATTTTAGGCAATATAGGCCAGAAAAATCTCTTTTACGATATTCTAGAACGAAAAAACGCCTTTCTAAGCTATAAAAATAAAAAGTTCAAAAAGTTGAAAAATTGACATTTTTCCAAAGGGGTTAACCCATGGTTTTGGGAAAAAAATGGCCATTTTTCCAACTTTTATTTTGAGAAAACATAAGCCAGTAAAATCTCTTTTACGATATTCTAGAACGAAAAAACGCCTTTCTAAGCTATAAAAGCAAAAACTTCAAACAGTCGAAAAATCGACTGTTTTCCAAAGGGATTAGTAAACCCATGGTTTTGGTCTAGAAATGGCCATTTTTTTTTCATTTTTTTTTTAGCAATATATTCCAGGAAAATGTCTTTTACGACATTCTTGAACGAAAAAACGCCTTTCTAAGCTATAAAAACAAAAACTTCAAACAGTCAAAAAGTAGACTTTTTTCCACAGGGGTTAACCCATGGTTTTGGTCCAAAAATAGCCATTTTTCCAACTTTTCGTTTTACGCAATATAGGCCAGCAAAATGTCTTTTACGATATTCTAGAACAAAAAAACGCCTTTCTAAGCTATAAAAACAAAAAGTTCAAAAAGGCGAAAAATTGAAATTTTTCCCAAGGGGTTAACCCATGGATTTGGTCCAAAAATGGCCATTTTTCCAACATTTCGTTTTAGGCAATATAGGCCAGCAAAATGTCTTTTACGATATTCTAGAACGAAAAAACCCCTTTCTAGGCTATAAAAACAAGAACTTCAAAAAGTCCAAAAATTGACACATTTCCAAAGGCGTTAACCCATGGTTTTGGTCCAAAAATGGCCATTTTTCCAACCGTTCTTTTAAGGCAATATAGGCCAGGGAAATGTCTTATACGAAATTCTAGAACAAAAAAACGGCCTTTCTAAGCTATAAAAACAAGAACTTCAAAAAGTCTCAAAATTGACACTTTTCCAGGGAGATTAACCAATGGTTTTGGTCCAAAAATGGGCATTTTTCCAACCTTTTTTTTTAGGCAATATAGGCCAGGAAAATGTCTTTTACAATATTCTAGAACGAAAAAGCGCCTTTCTAAGCTATAAAAACAAAAAATTCAAAAAGTCGAAGAATTGACCACTCCAGAAAATACCATAACATACCATAATGCTCTTTGTTTGTCAACCCAAAATTTTGCATAAGCATTGTCTTCAGTTTCTCTTGGGAGTTAAAATGCCCCAAGAGAAACTGAAAACAATGCTTATGCAAAATTTTGGGGTGATAAACACAGGGCATTATGGTATGTTATGGTATTTCTGCAGTCTTCAATTGAAATTTTTCCAAAGCTTAACCCATGGTTTTGGTCAAAAAATGGCCATTTTTCCAACTTTTCTTTTTAGGCAATCTAGGCCAGGGAAATGTCTTTTACGATATTCTAGAACAAAAAAACGCCTTTCTAAGCTTTAAAAACAAGAACTTCAAAAAGACCAAAAATTGTCACTTTTCTAAAGGGGTTAACCTATGGTTTTCGTCCAAAAATGGCCATTTTTCCAACTTTTCTTTTTAGGCATTATAGGCCAGGAAAATGTCTTTTACGATATTCTAGAACGAAAAATCCCCTTTCTAGGCTACAAAAACAAAAAGTTTAAAATGTCGAAAAATTGACATTTTTCCCAAGGGGTTAACCCACGGTTTTGGTCAAAAAATGGCCATTTTTCCAACTTTTCTTTCTAGGCAATATAGGAAAGGAAAATGTCTTTTACGATTTTCTAGAACGAAAAAACTCCTTTCTAAGCTATAAAAACAAAAAGTTCGAAAAGACCAGAAATTGACATTTTTCCTAAGGGGTTAACACATAGTTTTGGTCAAAAAATGGCCATTTTTCCAACTTTTCCTTTTAGCCAGTATAGGCCAGGAAAATGTCTTTTACGATATTCTAGAGCAAAAAAACGCCTTTCTAAGCTATAAAAACAAAAACTTCAAAAAGTCCAAAAATTGACTCTTTTCCAAAGGTGTTAACCCATGGTTTTGGTCCAAAAATTACCATTTTTCTAACTTTTCTTTTTAGGCAATATAGGCAAGGAAATGTCTTTTACGATATTCTAGAACAAAAAAATGCCATTATAAGCTATAAAAACAAGAACTTCAAAAGTCCAAAAATTGAGACTTTTCCAAAGGGGTTAACCCATGGTTTTGGTCCAAAAATGGCCATTTTTCAAACTTTTCTTTTTAAGCAATATAGGCCAGGGAAATGTCTTTTATGATATTCTAGAGCAAAAATACGGCCTTTCTAAGGTATAAAATCAAGAACTTCAAAAAGTCCAAAAATTGACACTTTTCTAAAGGGGTTAACCTATGGTTTTCGTCCAAAAACGGCCATTTTTCCAACTTTACTTTTTAGGCATTATAGGCCAGGAAAATGTCTTTTACGATATTCTAGAACGAAAAAAACGCCTTTCTAAGGTATAAAAACAAAAAATTCAAAAGGTCAAAAAATTGACATTTTTTCCAAAGGGGTTAACCCATGGTTTTGGTGAAAAATGGCCATTTTTCCAACTTTTCTTTTTAGGCAATATAGGCTAGGAAAATGTCTTTAACGATATTCCTAGAACGAAAAAACTCCTTTCTAGGCTATAAAAACAAGAAATTCAAAAGGTCGAAAAATTGACATTTTTCCAAAGGGGTTAATCTAATGTTCTGGTCCAAAAACGGCCATTTTTCTTAACTTTTCTTTTTAGGCAGTATAGGCCAGGAAAAGGTCTTTTACGATATACGATACAAGCTAGAAAAACAAAAAGTTCGAAAAGTCGAAAAATTGACATTTTTCCCAAGGGGTTAACCCATGGTTTTGGTCAAAAAATGGCCATTTTTCCAACTTTACTTTTTAGGCAATATAGGCCAGGAAAATGTCTTTTACGATATTCTAGAACGAAAAACCGCCTTTCTCACTTATAAAAACAAAAAATTAAAAAAGTCGAAAAATTGAAATTTTTCCAAAGGGGTTAACCCATGGTTTTGGTCCAAAAACGGCCATTTTTCCAACTTTTCTTTTTAGGCAATATGGGCCAGCAAAATGTCTTTTACGATATTCTAGAACGAAAAAACACCTTTTTAGGCTATAAAAACAGGAACTTTAAAAAGTTCCAAAATTGACATTATTCCAAAGGGGTTAACCCATGGTTTTGGTCCAAAAATTACCATTATTCCAACTTTTCTCTTTAGGCAATATAGGTCAGGAAAATGTCTTTTACGATATTCTAGAACAAAAAAACTTCTTTCTAAGTTATAAAAACAAGAACTTCAAAAAGTCCAAAAATTGACACTTTTCCAAAGGGGTTAACCCATGGTTTTGGTCCAAAAATGGCCATTTTTCCAAGTTTTCTTTTTAGCCAATATAGGCCAGGAAAATGTCTTTTACGATATTCTAGAACAAAAAAACGCCTTTCTAAGTTATAAAAACAAGAACTTCAAAAAGTCCAAAAATTGACACTTTTCCAAAGGGGTTAACCCATGGTTTTGGTCCAAAAATGGCCATTTTTCCAACTTTTCTTTTTAGCCAATATAGGCCACGAAAATGTCTTTTACGATATTCTAGAACGAAAAAACGCCTTTTTAGGCTATAAAAACAGGAACTTTAAAAAGTTCCAAAATTGAAATTATTCCAAAGGGGTTAACCCATGGTTTTGGTCCAAAAATTACCATTATTCCAACTTTTCTCTTTAGGCAATATAGGTCAGGAAAATGTCTTTTACGATATTCTAGAACAAAAAAACTTCTTTCTAAGTTATAAAAACAAGAACTTCAAAAAGTCCAAAAATTGACACTTTTCCAAAGGGGTTAACCCATGGTTTTGGTCCAAAAATGGCCATTTTTCCAAGTTTTCTTTTTAGGCAATATAGGCCAGGAAAATGTCTTTTACGATATTCTAGAACAAAAAAACGCCTTTCTAAGTTATAAAAACAAGAACTTCAAAAAGTCCAAAAATTGACACTTTTCCAAAGGGGTTAACCCATGGTTTTGGTCCAAAAATGGCCATTTTTTCCAACTTTTCTTTTTAGCCAATATAGGCCACGAAAATGTCTTTTACGATATTCTAGAACGAAAAAAACGCCTTTTTAGGCTATAAAAACAGGAACTTTAAAAAGTTCCAAAATTGACATTATTCCAAAGGGGTTAACCCATGGTTTTGGTCCAAAAATTACCATTATTCCAACTTTTCTCTTTAGGCAATATAGGTCAGGAAAATGTCTTTTACGATATTCTAGAACAAAAAAACTTCTTTCTAAGTTATAAAAACAAGAACTTCAAAAAGTCCAAAAATTGACACTTTTCCAAAGGGGTTAACCCATGGTTTTGGTCCAAAAATGGCCATTTTTCCAAGTTTTCTTTTTAGCCAATATAGGCCAGGAAAATGTCTTTTACGATATTCTAGAACAAAAAAACGCCTTTCTAAGTTATAAAAACAAGAACTTCAAAAAGTCCAAAAATTGACACTTTTCCAAAGGGGTTAACCCATGGTTTTGGTCCAAAAATGGCCATTTTTCCAACTTTTCTTTTTAGCCAATATAGGCCACGAAAATGTCTTTTACGATATTCCAGAACGAAAAAACGCCTTTCCAAGCTAGAAAAACAAAACGTTCGAAAAGTCGAAAAATTGACATTTTTCCCAAGGGGTTAACCAATGGTTTTGGTCAAAAAATGGCCATTTTTCCAACTTTTCTTTTTAGCCAATATAGGCCAGGAAAATGTCTTTTACGATATTCTAGAACAAAAAGACGCCTTTCTAACCTATAAAAACAAAAAGTTCGAAAAGTCGAAAAATTGACACTTTTCCAAAGGTGTTAACCCATGGTTTTGGTCCAAAAATTACCATTTTTCCAACTTTTCTTTTTAGGCAATATAGGCAAGGAAAATGTCTTTTACGATATTCTAGAATAAAAAACGCCATTCTAAGCTACAAAAACAAGAACTTCAAAAAGTCCAAAAATTGACACTTTTCCAAAGGGGTTAACCCATGGTTTTGGTCAAAAAATGGCCATTTTTCCAACTTTTCTTTTTGGACAATATAGGCCAGGAAAATGTCTTTTACGATATTCTAGAACGAAAAAACCCCTTTCTAGGCTATAAAAACAAAAAGTTCAAAAAGTCGAAAAATTGACATTTTTCCAAAAGGGACAACCCATGGTTTGGGCCAAAAATGGCCGTTATTCCAACCTTTCTTTTTAAGCAATATAGGCCAGGAAAATGTCTTTTACGATATTCTAGAACAAAAAAACGCCTTTCCTAGCTACAAAAACAAGAACTTCAAAAAATCCAAAAAATTGACACTTTTCCAGAGGGGTTAACCCACGGTTTTGGTCCACAAATGGCCATTTTTCCAACTTTTCTTTTTAGGCAATATAGGCCAGGAAAATGTCTTTTACGACATTCTAGAACGAAAAAAACCCCTTTTTATGCTATAAAAACAAGAACTTCAAAAAGTTCCAAAATTTCCATTAATCCAAAGGGGTTAACCCATGGTTTTTGTTCAAACATTACCATTTTTCCAACTTTTCTTTTTAGGCAATAAACGCCAGGAAAATGTCTTTTACGATATTCTAGAAACAAAAAACGCCTTTTAAGCTATAAAAACAAAAAGTTCAAAAAGTCGAAAAATCGACATTTTTCCCAAGGGGTTAACCCATGGTTTTGGTCCGAAAATGGCCATTTTTCCAACTTGTCTTTTTAGGCAATATACGCCAGCAAAATCTCTTTTACGATATTCTAGAACAAAAAAACGCTTTTCTAAGCGATAAAAGCAAAAAGTTCAAAACGTCGAGAAATTGACATTTTTCCAAAGGGGTTAACCCATGGTTTTGGTCCAAAAAGGGCTATTTTTCTAACTATTCTTTTAAGGCAATATAGGCCGGCAAAATGTCTTTTACGATATTCTAGAACGAAAAAAACCCCTTTCTAGGCTATAAAAAGAAGAACTTCAAAAAGTCCAAAATTTGACACTTTTTCAAAAGGGTTAACACATGGTTTTGATCCAAAAATGGCCATTTTTCCAACTTTTCTTTTTAGGCAATATAGGCCGGAAAATGTCTTTTACGATATTCTAGAACGAAAAAACGCCTTTCTACGCTATAAAAACAAGAACTTCAAAAAGGTTCAAAATTTACATTATTCCAAAGGGCTTAACCCATGGTTTGGGTCCAAAGATTACCATTTTTCCAACTTTTCTTTTTAGGCAATATAGGCCAGGGAAATGTCTTTTACGATATTCTAGAACAAAAAAACGGCCTTTCTAAGCTATAAAAACAAGAAGTTCAAAAAGTCCAAAAATTGACACTTTTCTAAAGGGGTTAACTTATGGTTTTCGTCCAAAAATGGGCATTTTTCAAACTTTTCTTTTTAGGCATTATAGGCCAGGAAAATGTCTTTTACGATATTCTAGAACGAAAAAACCCCTTTCTAGGCTACAAAAACAAAGAGTTTAAAAAGTCGAAAAATTGACATTTTTCCAAAGGGGTTAACCCATGGTTTTGGTCCAAAAATGGCCTTTTTTCCAACTTTTCTTTATAGGCAATATAGGCCAGGAAAATATCTTTTACGATATTCAAGAACGAAAAAACGCCTTTCTAAGCTATAAAAACAAAAAGTTCGAAAAGGCAATAAATGGACTTTTTTCCAAAGGGTATAACCCATGGTTTTAGGTCCCAAAATGGCCATTTTTCCAACCTTTCTTTTTAGGCAATATAGGCCATTAAAATGTCTTTTACGTTATTCTAGAACAAAAAAACACCTTTCCTAGCTATAAAAACAAGAACTTCAAAAAGTCCAAAAAATTGACACTTGTCCAAAGGGGTTAACCCATGGTTTTGGTCCAAAAATAGCCATTTTTCCAACTTTCCGTTTTAGGTAACATAGGCCAGGAAAATGTCTTTTACGATATTCTAGAACCAAAAAACGCCTTTCCAACCTATAAAAACCAAAAGTTCGAAGAGTCAAAAAATTGACATTCTTCCCAAGGGGTTAACTCATGGTTTTGGTCCAAAAATGGCCATTTTTCCAACTTTTCTTTTTACGCAATAAAGGCCAGGAAAATGTCTTTTACGATATTCTACAACAAAAAAACGCCTTTCTAAGCTATAAAAACAAGAACTTCAAAGAGTCCAAAAATTGACACTTTTCCAAAGGGGTTAACCCATGGTTTTGGTTAAAAAATAGCCATTTTTCCGACTTTTCTTTTTAGGCAATATAGGCCAGGGAAATGTCTTTTACGATATTCTAGAACGAAAAAACGCCTTTCCAAGCTATAAAACAAAAAGTTCAAAAAGTCGAAAAATTGACATTTTTCCCAAGGGGTTAACCCATGGTTTTGGTCCAAAAATGGCCATTTTTCCAACTTTTCTTTTTAGACAATATAGGCCAGGAAAATGTTTTTTACGATATTCTAGAACGAAAAGACGACTTTCTAAGCTATAAAGACAAAAAGTTCGAAAAGTCGAAAAATTAACATTCTTCCAAAGGGGTTAACCCATGGTTTTGGTCCAAAAATGGCCATTTTTCAAACTTTTCTTTTTAGGCAATTTAGGCCGGGAAAATGTCTTTTACGATATTCTAGAACAAAAACACGTCTTTCCAAGCTATAAAAACAAGAACTTCAAAAAGTCCGAAAATTGACACATTTTTGCAAAGGGGTTAACCGATGGTTTTGGTCTAAAAACGGCAATTTTTCAACTTTTCTTTTTGGGCAATATATGCCAGGAAAATGTCTTTAATGATATTCTAGAACGAAAAAACGGTTTTCTAAGCTATAAAAACAAAAAGTTCCAAAAGTCGAAAAATTGACATTTTTCCGAAGGGGTTAACCCATGGTTTTCGTTCAAAAATGGCCATTTTTCCAACTTTTCTTTTTAGGCAATATACGCGACGAAAATGTCTTTGACGATATTCTAGAACGAAAAAGGGCCGTTCTAAGTTATAAAACAAAAAATTCAAAAAGTCGAAAAATTGACATTTTTCCAAAGGGGTTAACCCATGGTTTTGGTCCAAAAATGGCCATTTTTTCCAACTTTTCTTTTTAGGCAATATGGGCCGGCAAAATGTCTTTTACGATATTCTAGAAAGAAAAAACGCCTTTTTAGGCTATAAAAACAAAAAACTTTAAAAAGTTGCAAAATTGAAATTATTCCAAAGGGGTTAACCCATGGTTTTGGTCCAAAAATTACAATTTTTCCAACTTTTCTTTTTACCCAATATAGGCAAGGAAAATGTCTTTTCCCATATTCTAGAACAAAAAAACGCCTTTCTAAGCTATAAAAACAAGAACTTCAAAAAGTCCAAAAATTGACACTTTTCCAAAGGGGTTAACCCATGGTTTTGGTCCAATAATGGCCATTTTTCCATTTTTTCTTTTTAGGCAATATAGGCCACGAAAATGTCTTTTACGATATTCTAGAACGAAAAAATGCCTTTCCAAGCTATAAAAACAAAACGTTCAAAAAGTCGAAAAATTGACATTTTTCCCAAGGGGTTAACCCATGGTTTTGGTCGAAAAATGGCCATTTTTCCGACTTTACTTTTTAGGCAATATAGGCCAGGAAAATGTCTTTTACGATATTCTAGAACGAAAAAACGCCTTTCTAAGATATAAAAACAAAAAGTTCGAAAAGTCGAAAAATTGACATTTTTCCCAAGGGGTTAACCCATGGTTTTGGTCAAAAAATGGCCATTTTTCCAACTTTTCTTTTTAGCCAATATAGCCCAGGAAAATGTCTTTTACGATATTCTAGAACAAAAAGACGCCTTTCTAAGCTATAAAAACAAAAAGTTCGAAAAGTCGAAAAATTGACACTTTTCCAAAGGTGTTAACCCATGGTTTTGGTCCAAAAATTACTATTTTTCCAACTTTTCTTTTTAGGCAATATAGGCAAGGAAAATGTCTTTTACGATATTCTAGAACAAAAACATGCCATTCTAAGCTATAAAAACAAGAACTTCAAAAAGTCCAAAATTGACACTTTTCTAAAGGGGTTAACCTACGGTTTTCGTCCAAAAATGGCTATTTTTCCAACTTTACTTTTTATGCATTATAGGCCAGGAAAATGTCTTTTACGATATTCTAGAACGAAAAAACACCTTTCTAACCTATAAAAACAAAAAATTCAAAAGGTCAAAAAATTGACTTTTTTTCCAAAGGGGTTAACCCATGGTTTTGGTGAAAAATGGCCATTTTTCCAACTTTTCTTTTTAGGCAATATAGGCTAGGAAAATGTCTTTAACGATATTCTAGAACGAAAAAACTTTTTTCTAGGCTATAAAAACAACAAATTCAAAAGGTCGAAAAATTGACATTTTTCCAGAGGGGTTAATCTAATGTTCTGGTCCAAAAACGGCCATTTTTCTTAACTTTTCTTTTTAGGCAGTATAGGCCAGGAAAAGGTCTTTTACGATATTCTAAAACGGAAAAACGCCTTTCTTAGCTATAAAAACAAAATGTTTACACAGTCAAAAAATTGACATTTTTCCAAACGGGTTACCCATGGTTTTGGTCCAAAAATGGCCATTTTTCCAACTTTTATTTTTAGGCAATATAGGCCAGGGAAATGTCTTTTACGATATTCTACAACGAAAAAACGCCATTTTAAGCTGTAAAAACAAAATGTTCAGAATGTCGAAAAATTGACATTTTTCCAAAGGGGTTAACCAAGGGTTTTGGTCGAAAAATGGCCATTTTTCCAACTTTTCTTTTTAGGCAATATAGGCGAGGAAAATGTCTTTTACGATATTCTAGAACGAAAAACCGCCTTTCTCACTTATAAAAACAAAAAATTAAAAAAGTCGAAAAATTGAAATTTTTCCAAAGGGGTTAACCCATGGTTTTGGTCCAAAAACGGCCATTTTTCCAACTTTTCTTTTTAGGCAATATGGGCCAGCAAAATGTCTTTTACGATATTCTAGAACGAAAAAACACCTTTTTAGGCTATAAAAACAGGAACTTTAAAAAGTTCCAAAATTGACATTATTCCAAAGGGGTTAACCCATGGTTTTGGTCCAAAAATTACCATTATTCCAACTTTTCTCTTTAGGCAATATAGGTCAGGAAAATGTCTTTTACGATATTCTAGAACAAAAAAACTTCTTTCTAAGTTATAAAAACAAGAACTTCAAAAAGTCCAAAAATTGACACTTTTCCAAAGGGGTTAACCCATGGTTTTGGTCCAAAAATGGCCATTTTTCCAAGTTTTCTTTTTAGCCAATATAGGCCAGGAAAATGTCTTTTACGATATTCTAGAACAAAAAAACGCCTTTCTAAGTTATAAAAACAAGAACTTCAAAAAGTCCAAAAATTGACACTTTTCCAAAGGGGTTAACCCATGGTTTTGGTCCAAAAATGGCCATTTTTCCAACTTTTCTTTTTAGCCAATATAGGCCACGAAAATGTCTTTTACGATATTCTAGAACGAAAAAACGCCTTTCCAAGCTAGAAAAACAAAACGTTCGAAAAGTCGAAAAATTGACATTTTTCCCAAGGGGTTAACCAATGGTTTTGGTCAAAAAATGGCCATTTTTCCAACTTTTCTTTTTAGCCAATATAGGCCAGGAAAATGTCTTTTACGATATTCTAGAACAAAAAGACGCCTTTCTAACCTATAAAAACAAAAAGTTCGAAAAGTCAAAAATTGACACTTTTCCAAAGGTGTTAACCCATGGTTTTGGTCCAAAAATTACCATTTTTCCAACTTTTCTTTTTAGGCAATATAGGCAAGGAAAATGTCTTTTACGATATTCTAGAATAAAAAACGCCATTCTAAGCTACAAAAACAAGAACTTCAAAAAGTCCAAAAATTGACACTTTTCCAAAGGGGTTAACCCATGGTTTTGGTCAAAAAATGGCCATTTTTCCAACTTTTCTTTTTAGACAATATAGGCCAGGAAAATGTCTTTTACGATATTCTAGAACGAAAAAACCCCTTTCTAGGCTATAAAAACAAAAAGTTCAAAAAGTCGAAAAATTGACATTTTTCCAAAAGGGACAACCCATGGTTTGGGCCAAAAATGGCCGTTATTCCAACCTTTCTTTTTAAGCAATAT
>OZ037783.1:33758669-33786169 GCA_964035525.1 Porites cylindrica
AAAAACGCCATTCCAAGCTATAAAAACAAAACGTTCGAAAAGTCGAAAAATTGACATTTTTCCCAAGGGGTTAACCCATGGTTTTGGTCCAAAAATGGCCATTTTTCCAACTTTTCTTTTTAGGAAATATAGGCTAGGAAAATGTTTTTTACGATAATCTAGAACGAAAAAACGCCTTTCTAAGCTATAAAAACAAAAAGTTCGAAAAGTCGAAAAATTGACATTTTTCCCAAGGGGTTAACCCATGGTTTTGGTCCAAAAATGGCCATTTTTCCAACTTTTCTTTTCAGACAATATAGCCTAGGAAACTGTTTTTTACGGTATTCTAGAGCGAAAAAACGCCTTTTTTAGCTATAAAAACAAAAAGTTCGAAAATTCGACAAATTGACACTTTTCCAAAGGTGTTAACCCATGGTTTTGGTCCAAAATTTACTATTTTTCCAACTTTTCTTTTTAGGCAATATAGGCCAGGAAAATGTCTTTTACGATATTTTAGAAAAAAAAGACCCCTTTCTAAGCTATAAAAACAAGAACTTCAAAAGTCCAAAAATTGACACTTTTCCAAACGAGTTAACCCATGGTTTTGCTCCAAAAATGGCTATTTTTCATACTTTCCTTTTTAGGCAATATAGGCAAGGAAAATGTCTTTTACGATATTCTAGAACAAAAAAACGCCTTTGTAACCTATAAAAACAAAAGGTTCGAAAAGTCGAAAAATTGACATTTTTCCCAAGGGGTTAACCCATGGTTTTGGTCCAAAAATGGCCAGTATTCCAACTTTTCTTTTTAGGCAATACAGGCAAGGAAAATGTCTTTTACGATATTCTACAACAAAAAAACGCCTTTCTAAGCTATAAAAACAAGAACTTCAAAAAGTCCAAAAATTGCCACTTTTCTAAAGCCCATCGTTTTGGTCCAAAAATTACCATTTTTCCAACTTTTCTTTTCAGGCAATATAGGCAAGGGAAATGTCTTTTACGATATTCTAGAACAAAAAAACGCCATTGTAAGCTATAAAAACAAGAACTTCAAAAAGTCCAAAAATTGACACTTTTCCAAAGGGGTTAACCCATGGTTTTGGTAAAAAATGGCCATTTTTCCAACTTTTCTTTTTAGGTAATATAGGCCAGGAAAATGTCTTTCAGGATATTCTAGAAAGAAAAAACGCCTTTCCAAGCTATAAAAACAAAAAGTTCAAAAAGTCGAAAAATCGATATTTTTCCCAACGGGTTAACCCATGGTTTTGGTCCAAAAATGGCCATTTTTCCAAATGGTCTTTTTAGGTAATATAGGCCAGGAAAATGTCTTTTACGATATTCTAGAACAAAAACACGCCTTTCCTAGCTATAAAAACAAGAACTTCAAAAAGTCCAAAAAATTTACACTTTTCCAAAGGGGTTAACCCATGGTTTTGGTCCAAAAATAACCATTTTTCAAACTTTCCTTTTTAGGCAACATAGGCCAGGAAAATGTCTTTTACGATATTCTAAAACGAAAAAACGCCTTTCCAGGCTATAAAAACACAAAAGTTCGAAGAGTCAAAAAATTGTCATTCTTCCCAAGGGGTTAACCCATGGTTTTGGTCCAAAAATGGCCATTTTTCCAACTTTTCTTTTTAGGCAATTTAGGCCAGGAAAATGTTTTTTACGATATTCTAGAACGAAACAACGCCTTTCTAAGCTATAAAAACAAAAAGTTCGAAAAGTCGAAAAATTGACACTTTTCCAAAGGGGTTAACCCATGGTTTGGTCCAAAAATGGCCATTTTTCCAACTTTTCTTTTTAGACAATATAGGCCAGGAAAATGTTTTTTACGATATTCTAGAACGAAACAACGCCTTTCTAAGCTATAAAAACAAAAAGTTGGAAAAGTCAAAAAATTGACATTCTTCCAAAGGGGTTAACCCATGGTTTTGGTCCAAAAATGGCCATTTTTCAAACTTTTCTTTTTAGGCAATTTAGGCAACGAAAATGTCTTTTACGATATTCTAGAACAAAAACACGTCTTTCTAAGCTATAAAAACAAAAGGTTCGAAAAGTCGAAAAATTGACACTTTTCCAAAGGGGTTAACCCATGGTTTTGGTCCAAAAATGGCCATTTTTCCAACTTTTCTTTTTAGGCAATTTAGGCCAGGAAAATGTTTTTTACGATATTCTAGAACGAAACAACGCCTTTCTAAGCTATAAAAACAAAAAGTTCGAAAAGTCGGAAAAATTGACCCTTTGCGAAAGGGGTTAACCCATGGTTTTGGTCCAAAAATGGCCATTTTTCCAACTTTTCTTTATAGACAATATAGGCCAGGAAAATGTTTTTTACGATATTCTAGAACGAAAAAACGGTTTTCTAAGCTATACAAACAAAAAGTTCGAAAAATCGACAAATTGACATTTTTCCCAAGGGGTTAACCCATGGTTTTGGTCAAAAAATAGCCCATTTTTCCAACTTTACTTTTTAGGCAATATAGGCCAGGAAAATGTCTTTTACGATATTCTAGAACGAGAAAACGTCTTTCTAAGCTATAAAAACAGAAAGTTCGAAACGTCGAAAAATTGACATTTTTCCCAAGGGGTTAACCCATGGTTTTGGTCAAAAAATGGCCATTTTTCCTACTTTTCTTTTTAGCCAATATAGGCCAGGAAAATGTCTTTTAGGATATTCTACAGCAAAAAGACGCCTTTCTAAGGTATTAAAACAAAAAGTTCGAAAAGTCAAAAAAATTCACACTTTTCCAATGGTGTTAACCCATGGTTTTGGTCCAAAAATTACCATTTTTCCAAATTTTCTTTTTAGGCAATATAGGCAAGGAAAATGTCTTTTACGATATTCTAGAATAAAAAAAACGCCATTCTAAGCTATAAAAAGAAGAACTTCAAAAAGTCCAAAAATTGACACTTTTCCAAAGGGGTTAGCCCATGGTTTTGGTCCAAAAATGGCCATTTTTCAAACTTTTCTTTTTAGGCGATATAGGCAAGGAAAATGTCTTTTACGATATTCTAGAACAAAAAAACGCCTTTCTAACCTATAAAAACAAGAACTTCAAAAAGTTGCAAAATTGACCTTATTCCAAAGGGGTTAATCCTTGGTTTTGGTCCAAAAATTACCATTTTTCCAACTTTTCTTTTTAGGCAATATAGGTCAGGAAAATGTCTTTTACGATATTCTAGAACAAAAGAACGCCTTTCTAAGCTATAAAAACAAGAACTTCAAAAAGTCCAAAAATTGACACTTTTCCAAAGGGGTTAACCCATGGTTTTGGTCCAAAAAAGGGCATTTTTCCAACTTTTCTTTTTAGGCAATATAGGCCACGAGAATGTCTTTTACGATATTCTAGAACGAAAAAATGCCTTTCAAGGCTATAAAAACAAAACGTTCGAAAAGTCGAAAAATTGACATTTTTCCCAAGGGGTTAACCCATGGTTTTGGTCCAAAAATGGCCATTTTTCCAACTTTTCGTTTTAGGCAATATAGGCCAGGAAAATGTCTTTTACGATATTCTAGAACGAAAAAAACCCCTTTCTAAGCTATAAAAACAAAAAGTTCGAAAACTCAAAAAATTGACATTTTTCCTAAGGGGTTAACCCATGGTTTTGGTCCAAAAATGACCATTTTTCCAACTTTTCTTTTTAGGCAATATAGGCGACGAAAATGTCTTTTACGATATTCTAGAACAAAAAAAACGCCTTTCCAAGCTAGAAAAACAAAACGTTCGAAAACTCGAAAAATTGACATTTTTCCCAAGGGGTTAACCCATGGTTTTGCTCAAAAAATGGCCATTTTTCCAACTTTACTTTTTAGCCAATATAGGCCAGGAAAATGTCTTTTACGATATTCTACAACGAAAAAACGCCTTTTCTAGCTATAAAAACAAAAAGTTCGAAAAGTCAAAAAATTGACATTTTTCCCAAGGGGTTAACCCATGGTTTTGGTCAAAAAATGGCCATTTTTCCAACTTTACTTTTTAGCCATTATAGGCCAGGAAAATGTCTTTTACGATATTCTAGAACAAAAAGACGCCTTTCTAAGCTATAAAAACAAAAAGTTCGAAAAGTCGAAAAATTGACACTTTTCCAAAGGTGTTAACCCATGGTTTTGGTCCAATAATTACCATTTTTCCAACTTTTCTTTTTAGGCAATATAGGCAAGGAAAATGTCTTTTATAATATTCTAGAATAAAAAAACGCCATTCTAAGCTATAAAAACAAGAACTTCAAAAAGTCCAAAAACTGACACTTTTCCAAAGGGGTTAACCCATGGTTTTGGTCCAAAAATGGCCATTTTTCCCACTTTTCTTTTTAGGCAATATAGGCAAGGAAAATGTCTTTTAAAATATTCTAGAATAAAAAAACGCCATTCTAAGCTATAAAAACAAAAAGTTCGAAAAGTCGAAAAATTGACATTTTTCCCAAGGGGTTAACCCATGGTTTTGGTCCAAAAATGGCCATTTTTCCAACTTTTCTTTTAAGGAAATATAGGCTAGGAAAATGTTTTTTAGGATATTCTAGAACGAAAAAACGCCTTTCTAAGCTATAAAAACAAAACGTTCGAAAAGTCGAAAAATTGACATTTTTCCCAAGGGGTTAACCCATGGTTTTGGTCAAAAAATGGCCATTTTTCCAACTTTACTTTTTAGGCAATATAGGCCAGGAAAATGTCTTTTACGATATTCTAGAACGAAAAAACCCCTTTCTAGGCTATAAAAACAAAAAGTTCGAAAAGTCGAAAAATTGACATTTTTCCAAAAGAGATAACCTATGGTTTTTGTCCAAAAATGGCCATTATTCCAACCTTTCTTTTTAAGCAATATAGGCCAGGAAAATGTCTTTTACGATATTCTAGAACAAAAAAACGCCTTTCCTAGCTACAAAAACAAGAACTTTAAAGAGTCCACAAAATTGACACTTTTCCAAAGGGGTTAACCCATGGTTTTGGTCCAAAAATAGCCATTTTTCCAACTTTCCTTTTTAGGGAATATAGGCGAACAAAATGTCTTTTACGATATTCTAGAACGAAAAAACGCCTTTCCAAGTTATAAAAACCAAAAGTTCGAAGAGTCGAAACATTGACGTTCTTCCCAAGGGGTTAACCCATGGTTTTGGTGCAAAAATGGCCATTTTTCCAACTTTTCTTTTTAGGCAATATAGGCCAGGAAAATGTCTTTTACGATATTCTAGAACGAAAAAAACCTCTTTTAAGCTATAAAAACAAGAACATCAAACAGTCCAAAAATTGACACTTTTCCAAAGGGGTTAACCCATGGTTTTGGTTAAAAAATGGCCATTTTTCCAACTTTTCTTTTTAGGCAATATAGGCCAGGAAAATGTCTTTTACAATATTCTAGAACGAAAAAACGCCTTTCCGAGGTATAAAAACACAAACTTCAAAAATTCGAAAAATCGACATTTTTCCAAAGGGGTTAACCCATGGTTTTGGACCGAAAATGGCCATTTTTCCAACTGGTCTTTTTAGGCAATATACGCCAGCAAAATCTCTTTTACGATATTCTAGAACAAAAAAACGCCTTTCTAAGCGATATAAACAAAAAATTCAAAAAGTCGAAAAATTGACATTTTTCCAAAGGGGTTAACCCATGGTTTTGGTTAAAAAATGGCCATTTTTTCAACTTTTCTTTTTATTCAATATAGGCCAAGGAAATGTCTTTTACGATATTCTCGGAAGAAAAAACGCCTTTCCAAGCTATCAAAACAAAAAGTTAAAAAAATCGAAAAATTGACTTTTTTCCCAAGGGGTTAACCCATGGTTTTGGTCCAAAAATGGCCATTTTTCCAACTTTTCTTTTTAGACAATATAGGCAAGGAAAATGTCTTTTACGATATTCTAGAATAAAAAAAACGCCATTCTAAGCTATAAAAACAAGAACTTCAATAACTCCATAAATTGACACTTTTCCAAAGGGGTTAACCCATGGTTTTGGTCCAAAAATGGCCATTTTACAAACTTTTCTTTTTAGGCAATATGGGCCACCAAAATGTCTTTTACGATATTCTAGAACGAAAAAACACCTTTTTAGGCTATAAAAACAAGAACTTCAAAAAGTTGCAAAATTGACTTTATTCCAAAGGGGTTAACCCTTGGTTTTGGTCCAAAAATTACCATTTTTCCAACTTTTCTTTTTAGGCAATATAGGTCAGGAAAATGTCTTTTACGATATTCTACAACAAAAAAACGCCTTTCTAAGCTATAAAAACAAGAACTTCAAAAAGTCCAAAAATTCACACTTTTCCAAAGGGGTTAACCCATGGTTTTGGTCCAAAAAAGGGCATTTTTCCAACTTTTCTTTTTAGGCAATATAGGCCACGAGAATGTCTTTTACGGTATTCTAGAACGAAAAAATGCCTTTCAAGGCTATAAAAACAAAACGTTCGAAAAGTCGAAAAATTGACATTTTTCCCAAGGGGTTAACCCATGGTTTTGGTCCAAAAATGGCCATTTTTCCAACTTTTCTTTTTAGGAAATATAGGCTAGGAAAATGTCTTTTACGATATTCTAGAAAGAAAAAAACCCCTTTCTAACCTATAAAAATAAGAACTTCAAAAAGTCCAAAAATTGACACTTTTCCAAAGGGGTTAACCCATGGTTTTGGTCCAAAAATTACCATTTTTCCAACTTTTCTTTTTAGGCAATATAGGCAAGGAAAATGTCTTTTACGATATTCTAGAATAAAAAAAACGCCTTTCTAAGCTATAAAAACAAGAACTTCAAAAAGTCCAAAAATTGACACTTTTCCAAAGGGGTTAACCCATGGTTTTTGTCCAAAAATTGCCATTTTTCCAACTTTTCTTTTTAGGAAATATAGGCTACGAAAATGTTTTTTACGATGTTCTAGATCGAAAAAACGCCTTTTTACACAATAGAAACAAAAAGTTCGAAAAGTCGAAAAATTGACATTTTTCCCAATGGGTTAACCGATGGTTTTCGTCGAAAAATGGCCATTTTTCCAACTTTACTTTTTAGGCAATATAGGCCAGGAAAATGTCTTTTACCATATTCTAGAACGAAAAAACGCCTTTCTAAGCTATAAAAACAAAAAGTTCGAAAAGTCTAAAAATTGACAGTTTTCCCAACGGGTTAACCCATGGTTTTGGTCAAAAAATGGCCATTTTTCCAACTTTTCTTTTTAGCCAATATAGGCCAGGAAAATGTCTTTTACGATATTCTAGAACAAAAAGACGCCTTTCTAACCTATAAAAACAAAAAGTTCGAAAAGTCGAAAAATTCACACTTTTCCAAAGGTGTTAACCCATGGTTATGGTCCAAAAATTACCATTTTTCCAACTTTTCTTTTTAGGCAATATAGGCAAGGAAAATGTCTTTTACGATATTCTAGAATAAAAAAAACGCCATTCTAAGCTATAAAAACAAGAACTTCAATAAGTCCATAAATTGACACTTTTCCAAAGGGGTTAACCCATGGTTTTGGTCCAAAAATGGCCATTTTACAAACTTTTCTTTTTAGGCAATATGGGCCACCAAAATGTCTTTTACGATATTTTAGAACGAAAAAACACCTTTTTAGGCTATAAAAACAAGAACTTCAAAAAGTTGCAAAATTGACATTATTCCAAAGGGGTTAACCCATGGTTTTGGTCCAAAAATTACCATTTTTCCAACTTTTCTTTTTAGGCAATATAGGTCAGGAAAATGTCTTTTACGATATTCTAGAACAAAAAAACGCCTTTCTAAGCTATAAAAACAAGAACTTCAAAAAGTCCAAAAATTGACACTTTTCCAAAGGGGTTAACCCATGGTTTGGGTCCAAAAATGGCCATTTTTCCAACTTTTCTTTTTAGGCTATATAGGCGACGAAACTGTCTTTTACGATATTCTAGAACAAAAAAACGCCTTTCCAAGCTAGAAAAACAAAACGTTCGAAAAGTCGAAAAATTAAGATTTTTCCCAAGGGGTTAACCCATGGTTTTGGTCCAAAAATTGCCATTTTTCCAACTTTTCTTTTTAGGAAATAGAGGCTAGGAAAATGTTTTTTACGATATTCTAGAACGAAAAGACGCCTTTCTAAGCTATAAAAACAAAAATTTCGAAAAGTCGACAAATTGACATTTTTCCCAAGGGGTTAACCCATGGTTTTGGTCAAAAAATGGCCATTTTTCCAACTTTGCTTTTTAGCCAATATAGGCCAAGAAAATGTCTTTTACGATATTCTAGAACGAAAAAACGCCTTTCTAAGCTATAAAAACAAAAAGTTCGAAAAGTCGAAAAATTGACATTTTTCCTAAGGGAATAACCCATGGTTTTGGTCAAAAAATGGCCATTTTTCCAACTTTTCTTTTTAGCCAATATAGGCCAGGAAAATGTCTTTTACGATATTCTAGAACAAAAAGACGCCTTTCTAAGCTATAAAAACAAAAAGTTCGAAAAGTCGAAAAATTGACACTTTTCCAAAGGTGTTAACCCATGGTTTTGGTCCAAAAATTACCATTTTTCCAACTTTTCTTTTTAGGAAATATAGGCAAGGAAAATGTCTTTTACGATATTCTAGAATAAAAAAACGCCATTCTAAGCTATAAAAACAAGAACTTCAAAAAGTCCAAAAATTGACACTTTTCCAAAGGGGTTAACCCATGGTTTTGGTCCAAAAATGGCCATTTTTCCAACTTTTCTTTTTAGGCAATATAGGCCAGGAAAATGTCTTTTACGATATTCTAGAACGAAAAAACGCCTTTCCAAGCTATAAAAACAAAACGTTCGAAAAGTCCAAAAATTGACATTTTTCCATAGGGGTATCTCATGGTTTTGGTCCGAAAATGGCCATTTTTTCAACTTTTCTTTTTAGGAAATATAGGCTAGGAAAATGTTTTTTACGATATTCTAGAACGAAAAGACGCCTTTCTAAGCTATAAAAACAAAAAGTTCGAAAAGTCGAAAAATTGACACTTTTCCCAAGGGGTTAACCCATAGTTTTGGTCCAAAAATAGCCATTTTTCAAACTTTTCTTTTTAGGCAATATAGGCAAGGAAAATGTCTTTTACGATATTCTACAACAAAAAAACGCCTTTCTAAGCTATAAAAACAAGAACTTCAAAAAGTCCAAAAATTGACACTTTTCCAAAGGGGTTAACCCATGGTTTTTGTCCAAAAATGGCCATTTTTCCAAGTTTTCTTTTTAGGCAATATAGGCCACGAAAATGTCTTTTACGATATTCTAGAACGAAAAAACTGCCTTTCCAAGCTATAAAAACAAAACGTTCGAAAAGTCGAAAAATTGACATTTTTCCCAAGGGGTTAACCCATGGTTTTGGTCCAAAAATGGCCATTTTTCCAACTTTTCTTTTTAGGAAATATAGGCTAGGAAAATGATTTTACGATATTCTAGAACGAAAAAACGCGTTTCTGAGCTATAAAAACAAAAAGTTCGAAAAGTCGAAAAATTGACATTTTTCCCAATGCGTTAACCCATGGTTTTGGTCGAAAAATGGCCATTTTTCCAACTTTAATTTTTAGGCAATAAAGGCCAGGAAAATGTCTTTTACGATATTCTACAACGAAAAAACGCCTTTCTAAGCTATAAAAACAAAAAGTTCGAAAAGTCGAAAAATTCACAGTTTTCCCAACGGGTTAACCCATGGTTTTGGTCAAAAAATGGCCATTTTTCCAACTTTCCTTTTTAGCCAATATAGGCCAGAAAAATTTCTTTTACGATATTCTAGAACGATAAAACACCTTTTTAGGCTATAAAAACCGGAACTTTAAAAAGTTGCAAAATTGACATTATTCCAAAGGGGTTAACCCATGGTTATGGTCCAAAAATTACCATTTTTCCAACTTTTCTTTTTAGGAAATATAGATTGGAAAATGTTTTTTACGATATTCTAGAACGAAAAGACGGCTTTCTAAGCTATAAAAACAAAAAGTTCGAAAAGTCGAAAAATTGACATTTTTCCCAAGGGGTTAACCCATGGTTTTGGTCCAAAAATGGCCATTTTTCAAACTTTTCTTTTTAGGCAATATGGGCCAGCAAAATGTCTTTTACGATATTCTAGAACAAAAAGACGCCTTTCTAAGCTATAAAAACAAGAACTTCAAAAAGTCCAAAAATTGACACTTTTCCAAAGGGGTTAACCCATGGTTTTGGTCCAAAAATGGCCATTTTTCAAACTTTTCTTTTTAGGCAATATAGGCAAGGAAAATGTCTTTTACGATATTCTACAACAAAAAACCGCCTTTCTAGGCTATAAAAACAAGAACTTCAAAAAGTCCAAAAATTGACACTTTTCCATAGGGGTATCTCATGGTTTTGGTCCGAAAATGGCCATTTTTCCAACTTTTCTTTTTAGGCAATATAGGCGACAAAAATGTCTTTTACGATATTCTAGAACGAAAAAACGCCTTTCCAAGCTAGAAAAACAAAGCGTTCGAAAACTCGAAAAATTGACATTTTTCCCAAGGGGTTAACCCATGGTTTTGGTCCAAAAATTGCCATTTTTCCAACTTTTCTTTTTAGGAAATATAGGCTAGGAAAATGTTTTTTACGATATTCTAGAACGAAAAGACGCCTTTCTAAGCTATAAAAACAAAAACTTCGAAAAGTCGAAAAATTGACATTTTTCCCAAGGGGTTAACCCATGGTTTTGGTCCAAAAATTGCCATTTTTCTAACTTTTCTTTTTAGGCAATATAGGTAAGGAAAATGTCTTTTACGATATTCTACAACAAAAAAACGCCTTTCTAAGCTATAAAAACAAGAACTTCAAAAAGTCCAAAAATTGACACTTTTCCAAAGGGGTTAACCCATGGTTTTTGTCCAAAAATGGCCAGTTTTCCAACTGTTCTTTTTAGGCAATATAGGCCACGAAAATGTCTTTTACGATATTCTAGAACGAAAAACTGCCTTTCCAAGCTATAAAAACAAAACGTTCGAAAAGTCGAAAAATTGACATTTTTCCCAAGGGGTTAACCCATGGTTTTGGTCCAAAAATGGCCATTTTTCCAACTTTTCTTTTTAGGAAATATAGGCTAGGAAAATGTTTTTTACGATAATCTAGAACGAAAAAACGCCTTTCTGAGCTATAAAAACTAAAAGTTCGAAAAGTCGAAAAATTGACATTTTTCCTAATGGGTTAACCCATGGTTTTGGTCGAAAAATGGCCATTTTTCCAACTTTACTTTTTAGGCAATATAGGCCAGGAAAATGTCTTTTACGATATTCTAGAACGAAAAAACGCCTTTCTAAGCTATAAAAACAAAAAGTTCGAAAAGTCGAAAAATTCACAGTTTTCCCAACGGGTTAACCCATGGTTTTGGTCAAAAAATGGCCATTTTTCCAACTTTCCTTTTTAGCCAATATAGGCCAGGAAAATGTCTTTTACGATATTCTAGAACAAAAAGACGCCTTTCTAAGCTATAAAAACAAAAAGTTCGGAAAGTCGAAAAATTGACACTTTTCCAAAGGTGTTAACCCATGGTTTTGGTCCAAAAATGGCCATTTTGCCAACTTTTCTTTTTAGGCGATATAGGTCACGAAAATGTCTTTTACGATATTCTAGAACGAAAAAACGCCTTTCCAAGCTTTAAAAACAAAACGTTCAAAAAGTCGAAAAATCCAAAAAAAAAGTTCAAAAAGTCCAAAAATTGACAATTTTCCAAAGGGGTTATCCCATGGTTTTGGTCCAAAAATGGCCATTTTACAAACTTTTCTTTTTAGGCAATATGGTCAAGCAAAATGTCTTTTATGATATTCTAGAACAAAAAAACACCTTTTTAGGCTATAAAAACAGGAACTTTAAAAAGTTGCAAAATTGACATTATTCCAAAGAGGTTAACCCATGGTTTTGGTCCAAAAATTACCATTTTTTAAACTTTTCTTTTTAGGCAATATAGGTCAGGAAAATGTCTTTTACGATATTCTAGAACAAAAAAACGCCTTTCTAAGCTATAAAAACAAGAACTTCAAAAAGTCCAAAAATTGACACTTTTCCAAAGGGGTTAACCCATGGTTTTGGTCCAAAAATTGCCATTTTTCCAACTTTTCTTTTTAGGAAATATAGATTGGAAAATGTTTTTTACGATATTCTAGAACGAAAAGACGGCTTTCTAAGCTATAAAAACAAAAAGTTCGAAAAGTCGAAAAATTGACCTTTTTTCGAAGCGGTTAACCCATGGTTTTGGTCCAAAAATGGCCATTTTTCAAACTTTTCTTTTTAGGCAATATGGGCCAGCAAAATGTCTTTTACGATATTCTAGAACAAAAAAACGCCTTTCTAAGCTATAAAAACAAGAACTTCAAAAAGTCCAAAAATTGACACTTTTCCAAAGGGGTTAACCCATGGTTTTTGTTCAAAAATGGCCATTTTTCCAACTTTTCTTTTTAGGCAATATAGGCCACGAAAATGTCTTTTACGATATTCTAGAACGAAAAAACGCCTTTCCAAGCTATAAAAACAAAACGTTTCAAAACTCGAAAAATTGACATTTTTCCCAAGGGGTTAAGCCATGGTTTTGGTCCAAAAATGGCCATTTTTCCAACTTTACTTTTTAGGCAATATAGTCCAGGAAAATGTCTTTTACGATATTCTAGAACGAAAAAACGCCTTTCTAAGCTAGAAAAACAAAAAGTTCGAAAAGTCGAAAAATTGACAGTTTTCCCAACGGGTTAACCCATGGTTTTGGTCCAAAAATGGCCATTTTTCCAACTTTTCTTTTTAGCCAATATAGGCCTGGAAAATGTCTTTTACGATATTCTAGAACAAAAAGACGCCTTTCTAAGCTATAGAAACAAAAAGTTCGAAAAGTCGAAAAATTGACACTTTTCCAAAGGTGTTAACCCATGGTTTTGGTCCAAAAATTACCATTTTTCCAACTTTTCTTTTTAGGCAATATAGGCAAGGACAATGTCTTTTACGATATTCTAGAATAAAAAAAACGCTATTCTAAGCTATAAAAACAAGAACTTCAATAAGTCCAAAAATTGACACTTTTCAAAAGGGGTTAACCCATGGTTTTGGTCCAAAAATGGCCATTTTACCAACTTTTCTTTTTAGGCAATATGGGCCAGCAAAATGTCTTTTACGATATTCTAGAACGAAAAAACACCTTTTTAAGCTATAAAAACAGGAACTTTAAAAAGTTGCAAAATTGACATTATTCCAAAGAGGTTAACCCATGGTTTTGGTCCAAAAATTACCATTTTTTAAACTTTTCTTTTTAGGCAATATAGCTCAGGAAAATGTCTTTTACGATATTCTAGAACAAAAAAACGCCTTTCTAAGCTATAAAAACAAGAACTTCAAAAAGTCCAAAAATTGACACTTTTCCAAAGGGGTTAACCCATGGTTTTTGTCCAAAAATGGCCATTTTTCCAACTTTTCTTTTTAGGCGATATAGGCGACGAAAATGTCTTTTACGATATTCTAGAACGAAAAAACGCCTTTCCAAGCAAGAAAAACAAAACGTTCGAAAACTCGAAAAATTGACATTTTTCCCAAGGGGTTAACCCATGGTTTTGGTCCAAAAATTGCCATTTTTCCAACTTTTCTTTTTAGGAAATATAGGCTACGAAAATGGTTTTTACGATATTCTAGAACGAAAAGACGCCTTTCTAAGCTATAAAAACAAAAAGTTCGAAAAGTCGAAAAATTGACATTTTTCCCAATGGGTTAACCCGTGGTTTTGGTCAAAAAATGGCCATTTTTCCAACTTTGCTTTTTAGCCAATATAGGCCAGGAAAATGTCTTTTACGATATTCTAGAACGAGAAAACGCCTTTCTAAGCTATAAAAACAAAAAGTTCGAAAAGTCGAAAAATTGACATTTTTCCCAAGGGGTTAACCCATGGTTTTTGGTCGAAAAATGGCCATTTTTCCAACTCTTCTTTTTAGCCAATATAGGCCAGGAAAATGTCTTTTACGATATTCTAGAACAAAAAAACGCCTTTCTAAGCTATAAAAACAAAAAGTTCGAAAAGTCGAAAAATTGACACTTTTCCAAACGTGTTAACCCATGGTTTTGGTCCACAAATTACCATTTTTCCAACTTTTCTTTTTAGGCAATATAGGCAAGGAAAATGTCTTTTACGATATTCTAGAATAAAAAAAACGCCTGTCTAAGCTATAAAAACAAGAACTTCAGAAAGTCCAAAAATTGACACTTTGCCAAAGGGGTTAAACCATGGTTTTGGTCCAAAACTGGCCATTTTTCCAACTATTCTTTTTAGGCAATATAGGCCACGAAAATGTCTTTTACGATATTCTAGAACCAAAAAACGCCTTTCCAAGCTATAAAAACAAGACGTTCGAAAAGTCGAAAAATTGACATTTTTCCCAAGGGGTTAACCCATGGTTTTGGTGAAAAAATGGCCATTTTTCCAAATTTACTTTTTAGGCAATATAGGCCAGAAAAATGTCTTTTACGATATTCTAGAACGAAAAAACCCCTTTCTAAGCTATAAAAACAAGAACTTCAAAAAGTCCAAAAAATTGACACTTTTCCAAAGGGGTTAACCCATGGTTTTGGTCCAAAAATAGCCATTTTTCCAACTTTCCTTTTTAGGCAACATAGGCCAGGAAAATGTTTTTTACGATATTCTAGAACGAAAAAACGCCTTTCCAAGTCATAAAAACCAAAAGTTCGAAGAGTCGAAACATTGACATTCTTCCCAAGGGGTTAACCCATGGTTTTGGTCCAAAAATGGCCATTTTTCCAACTTTTCTGTTTAGGCAATATAGGCCACGAAAATGTCTTTTACGATATTCTAGAGCGAAATAAACCCCTTTCTATGCTATAAAAACAAGAACTTCAAAAAGTTCCAAAATTTACATTATTCCAAAGGGGTTAACCCATGGTTTTTGTTCAAACATTACCATTTTTCCAACTTTTCTTTTTAGGCACTAAAGGCCAGGAAAATGTCTTTTACGATATTCTAGAAACAAAAAACGCCTTTTAAGCTATAAAAAGAAGAACATCAAACAGTCCAAAAATTGACACTTTTCCAAAGGGGTTAACCCATGGTTTTGGTTAAAAAATGGCCATTTTTCCAACTTTTCTTTTTAGGCAATATAGGTCAGGAAAATGTCTTTTACGATATTCTAGAACAAAAAAAACGCCTTTCTAAGCTATAAAAACAAAAAGGTCGAAAAGTCGAAAAATTGACACTTTTCCAAACGTGTTAACCCATGGTTTTGGTCCAAAAATTACCATTTTTCCAACTTTTCTTTTTACGCAATATAGGCAAGGAAAATGTCTTTTACGATATTCTAGAATAAAAAAACGACATTCTAAGCTATAAAAACAAGAACTTCAAAAACTCCAAAAATTGACACTTTTCCAAAGGGGTTAACCCATGGTTTTGGTCCAAAAATTACTATTTTTCCAACTATTCTTTTTAGGCAATATAGGCCTCGAAAATGTCTTTTACGATATTCTAGAACCAAAAAACGCATTTCTAACCTATAAAAACTAAAAGTTCAAACAGTTGAACAATTCACTTTTTTCCAAAGCGGTTAACCCATGGCTTTGGTCCAAAAATGGCCGTTTTTCCAACTTTTCTTTTTTGCCAATATAGGCCAGGAAAATGTCTTTTACGATATTCTAGAACGAAAAAACGACTTTCTAAGCCATAAAAACAAAAAGTCGAAAAATTGACATTTTTCCAAAGGGGTTAACCCAGGGTTTTGGTCCAAAAATGGAAATTTTTCGTACTTTTCTTTTTAGGCAATATAGGCTAAGAAAATGTCTTTAACGATATTCTAGAACGAAATAACGCCTTACTAAGCTATAAAAACAAAAAGTTCAAAAAGTCGAAAAATTGACATTTTTCCAAAGGCGTTAACCAATCGTTTTGATCCAAAAATGGCCATTTTTCCGACTTTTCTAATAAGGCAATATAGGCCAGTAAAATGTCTTTTACGATATTCTAGAACGAAAGAACGCCTTTCCAAGCTATAAAAACAAAAAGTTCGAATTTTCGAAAAATTGACATTCTTCCAAAGGGGTTAAATCAGGGTTTTGGTCCAAAAATGGCCATTTTTCCAACTGTTCTTTTTAGGCAATATAGGCCATCAAAATGTCTTTTACGATATTCTAGAAAAAAAGAAGGTTTTTGTAAGCTTTAAAAACAAGAACTTCAAAAAGTACAAAAATTGACACTTTTCCAAAGGGGTTAACCCATGGTTTTGGTCCAAGAATGGCCATTTTTCCAACTTTGCTTTTTAGGCAATGTAGGGCAGGAAAATGTCTTTTACGATATTCTTGAACGAAAAAACGCCTTTCTAAGCTATAAAAACCATAAGTTCAAAAAGTCAAAAAATTGACATTTTTCCCAAGGGGTTAACCCATGGTTTTGGTCCACAAATGGCCATTTTTCCAACTTTTCTTTTTAGGCAATATAGGCCGGGAAAATTTTTTTTACCATATTCTAGAACGAGAAAACGCTTTTCTAAGCTATGAAAACAAAAAGCTCAAAAAGTCGAAAAATTGACATTTTTCCAAAGGAGTTAGCTCATGGTTTTGGTTTAAAAATGGCCATTTTTCCAACTGTTCTTTTTAGGCAATATAGGCCAGGAAAATGCCTTTTACGATATTCTAGAACAAAAAAATTGCCTTTGTAAGCTATAAAAACAAAAAGTTCAAAAAGTCGAAAAATTGACATTTTTCCCAAGGGGTTAACGCATGGTTGTGGTCCAAAAATGGCCATTTTTTCAACTTTTTTTTTTAGGGAATATAGGCCAAGAAAATGTCTTTTACGATATTCTAGAACGAAAGAACGCCTTTCTAAGCTATAGAAACAAAAAATTCAAAAAGTCGAAAAATTGACATTTTTCCAAAGGAGTTAACTGATGGTTTTGGTCCAAAAATGGCCATTTTTCCAAGATTCCCTTTTATGCAATATAGGCCAGCAAAATGTCTTTTACGATATTCTAGAACGAAAGAACGCCTTTCCAAGCTATAAAAACAAAAAGTTCGAATTTTCGAAAAATTGACATTCTTTCAAAGGGGTTAAATCAGGGTTTTGGTCCAAAAATGGCCATTTTTCCAACTGTTCTTTTTAGGCAATATAGGCCATTAAAATGTCTTTTACGATATTCTAGAAAAAAAGAAGGTTTTTCTAAGCTTTAAAAACAAGAACTTCAAAAAGTACAAAAATTGACATTTTTCCAAAGGGATTAACCAATGGTTTTGGTCCAAAAATGGTCATTTTTCTAACTTTTCTTTTTAGCCAATATAGGCCAGAAAGATGTCTTTTACGATATTCTAGAACGAAAAAACGTCTTTCTAAGCTGGAAAAACAAAAAGTTCAAACAGTCGAAAAATTGCATTTTTCCAAAGGGATTAACCAATGGTTTTGGTCCAAAAATTGTTTATTTTTCCAACTTTTCTTTTAGGCAATATAGGCCAGGAAAATGTGTTTTACGATATTCTAGAACGAAAAAAAACGCCTTTCTAAGCTAAAAAAGCAAAAAATTCAAAAAGTCGAAAAATTGACATTTTTCCAAAGGGGTTAACCCAGGGTTTTGGTCCAAGAATGGTCATTTTTCCAACTTTTCTCTTTAGGCAATATAGGCCAGGAAGATGTCTTTTACGATCTCTACAAGGTGAAAATGTCTTTTTTAAGCTATAAAAACAAAAAGTTAAAAACAGTCGAAAAATTGACATTTTTTCTAACGGGGTTAACCGATGATTTTTGGTCCAAAAATGGCCATTTTTCCATCTTTTCTTTTTAGGCAATATAGGCCAGCAAAATGTCTTCTACGATATTCTAGAACGAAAAAACGCCTGTCTAAGCTATAAAAACCAAAAGTTCAAACAGTTGAAAAATTGACATTTTTCCAAAGGGGTTAACCCATGGTTTTGGTTCAAAAATGGCCATTTTTTCGACTTTTCTTTTTAGGCAATATAAGCCAGGAAAATGTCTTTTATGATATTCTGGAACGAAAAAAACCCCTTTCTAAGCTATAAAAATAAGAACTTCAAAAAGTCCAAAAATTGACACTTTTCCAAAGGGGTTAACCCATGGTTTTGGTCCAAAAATTACCATTTTTCCAACTTTTCTTTTTAGGCAATATAGGCAAGGAAAATGTCTTTTACAATATTCTAGAACGAAAAAACGCTTTTCTAGGTTATAAAAACGAGAAGTTCAAAAAGGCCAAATATTGACACTTTTCCAAAGGGGTTAACCCATGGTTTTGGTCCAAAAATTACTATTTTTCCAACTATTCTTTTTAGGCAATATAGGCCTCGAAAATGTCTTTTACGATATTCTAGAACCAAAAAACGCATTTCTAACCTATAAAAACGAGAAGTTCAAAAAGGCCAAATATTGACATTTTTCCAAAGGGGTTAACCTATGGTTTTGGTACAAAAATGGCCATTTTTCCAACTTTTCTTTTTTGGCAAAATATGCCAGGAAAATGTCTTTGACGATATTCTAGAACGACAAAACGCTTTTTTAGGCTATCAAAACAAAAAGGTTTAAATAGTCGAAAAATTGACATTTTTCCAAAGGGGTTAACCCATGGTTTTGGTCCAAAAATTGCTATTTTTACAACTTTTCTTTTTAGGCAATATAGGCCAGGAAAATTTCTTTTACGATATTCTAGAAAGAAAAACGCCTTTGTAGGCTATAAAAAGAAGAAGTTGAAAAAGTAAAAAAATTGGCATTATTTTAAAGGGGTTAACCCATGGTTTTGGTAAAAAAAATGGCCATTTTTCCATGTTTTTATTTGAGGCAAAATAAACCACGAAAATGTGTTTTACGATATTCTTGATATAAGAAACGCCTTCCTAGACTATAAAAACATCAACTTAAAAAAGTCGAAAAATTGGGATTTTTTCCAAGGGGCAGGGGCCCGTTTCTCGAAAGTCCCGGTAACTTTTCGGGCCCGAAATCAAATATTCAAATCGAAATATAAAGAATAAGAGCGCGGGTCCAGGCTAGCAAACAACTCTATTTTGTTTCTCTAACTGATAGTTTTATCATGTTAGATGCAAAACTATTGAAACCTCGATCTTTAAGGGAAACCGAGACAGCTTACCGGGCCCGTTAATTATCGGGACTTTCGAGAAACGGGCCCCAGGAGCCGTAATCGGCTCCTGCAAGGGGTTAGTCCATGATTTTTGTGTGTTTTGTGTGTTTCAGGATATTCTTGATACCAAAAACGCCTGACTAGACTATAAAAACATCAACTTAAAACGGTGAAAAAATTGAGACTTTTTCAAAGGGGTTAGTTCATGATTTTTTTATTTTAGGCAAAATAGGCCAGGAAAATGTGTTTTACGATATTCTTGATAGAAATAACGCCTTTCTAGACTATAAAAACATCAAGTTAAAAAAGTTGAAAAATTGGGATTTTTCAAAAGGGGTTAGTCCATGATATTTGTCAAAAATTCGAAATTTTTCAATTTTTTTATTTTTTTTTAAAAATAGGCAAGGAAAATGTGTTTTACGATATTCTTTATAGAAAAAACGCCTTTCTAGACTATAAAAACATCAAGTTAAAAAAGACAACAAAATTGGGATTTTTCCAAAGGGGTTAGTCCATGATTTTTTTAAAAAATTGCCAATGTTTTCATCTTTTTGTTTTAGGCAAAATAAGCTAGGAAAATGTGTTTTAGGATATCCTTGATAGAAAAAACGCCTTTCTAGACTATAAAAACATGATTTTTTTATTTTAGGCAAAATAGGCCAGGAAAATGTGTTTTACGATATTCTTTATATAAAAAAATGCCTTTCCAGACTATAGAAACATCAAGATAAAAAATTCGAAAAATTGGGTTTTTACCAAAGGGGTTAGTCGATGGTTTTTGTCAAAAATTGGCAATTTTTCCATCCTTTTTTTTTTTCAAAATAGACCAGGAAAATGTGTTTTACGAGATTCTTAATAGAAAAAACGCCCTTCTAGACTATAAAAACATCAAGTTAAAAAGATCAAAAAACTGGTATTTTTTTAAAGGGGTTAGTTCATGATTTTTGTCAAAAACTAGCAATTTTTTTATTTTTTTATTTTAAGCAAAATAGGCCAGGAAAAGGTGTTTTACGATATTCTTGATGGAAAAAACGCCTTTCTAGACTACAAACACATCAAGTTAAAAAGTGGAAAAATTGACATTTTTTCAAAGGGGTTAGTCCCTAAGTTTTGTTAAAAATTGGCAATTTTTCCATTTTTTTTTTTTTATTTTAGGCAAAATAGGCCAAGAAAATGTGTTGTACGATATTCTTGATAAAAAAAACGTGTTTCTGGACTATAAAACATCAAGTTAAAAAAGTCGAAAAATTAAGATTTTTCAAAATATAGTCCATTTGATGGGCTCCTGTCCATGATTTTTGAAAAAAATTGGCAATCACTCCTTTTTTTTATTTTAGGCAAATAAGGCCAGGAAAAGGTGTTTTACGATATTCTTGATAAAAAATGCCTGTCTAGACTATAAAAATATCAAGTTAAAAAAGTCGAAAAATTGGCATTTTTCCAAAAGGGTTAGTCCATGATTTTTGTCAAAAATTGGCCATTTTTGCATCTTTTTATTTTAGGCAAAATAGGCCAGGAAAAGGTGTTTTACGATATTCTTGATAGAAAAAACGCTTTTCTAGACTATAAAAACATTAACTTAAAAAACTCGAAAAATTGGAATTTTTCCAAACGGGTTAGTCCATGATATCTGTGAAAAATTCGAAATTTTTCCATGTTTTTATTTTAGGCAAAATAGGCGAGGAAAATGTGTTTCACGATATTCTTGATAGAAAAAACGCCCTTCTAGACTATAAAAACATCAAGCTAAAAAAGTCGAAAAATTGGGATTTTTCCAAAGGGGTTAGTCCACGCTTTTTCTCAAACTTTTTCCATGTTTTTGTTTTAGGCAAAATACGCCAGGAAAGTGTGTTTCACGATATTCTTGAAAGAAAAAACGCCTTTCTAGACTATTAAAACAAAAAGTTAAAAAAGTAGAAAAATTGTTTTTTTCCAAAGGGGTTAACCGACTCTAGTTTCTTCTAAGTTTGTTTTCCTTTGAATTAGGTTTTAATGTTATGTTTTACGACTTTATAGCTGTAAAAGGAACGTTTTTAGAGTTTAAAAATTGCATTTGAACTTGGACGAAAAACTTTCAGTTTTCCAGTGGGGTGAACCCACGATTTTGGCTACAAATTTTAAATTTCTTCTAAGTTTGTTTTTCTTTGAATTAGGCTTTAATGTTATGTTTCATGATGTTATAGTTAGAAAAGGCGGTTCTTTAATTTAAGTACAAAAATGGCTTTTTAACATAGACGAAAAATTTTCATTTGTTTAAACGGTTTACCCACGATTTTGTCAAAAGATTTTCTTCCAAGTTTAGTTTTTCTTTGAATTATTCGTTAATGTTATGTTTCTCCATGTTGTAGTTTTAAAAGGAGGCGTTTTGGAGTTTTAAAATGGCATTTAAATAGAGACTAAAAATTTTCCATTTTCCCAAAGGGGTTAGCCCATGATTTTGGTCAAAAATCTCAAATTTCTACGAAACTTGATTTTCTTTGAAATGGCGGTTAATGTAATGTTTCTCTATGTCCCATTTAAAAGGGAAGCTTTTTATACTATAAAAATGGCATTTTAAGATGGTCGAAAAATTTGAATTTTTTCAAAGGGATTAAGCCATGATATTGGGAAAAAGTTTCATATTTCTAGCAAGTTTGTTTTTCTTTGAAGAAGCCATTAACGTAATGTTTGACGATGTCCTGGAGAGACAAGGAAGATTTCTGATATTTCAGGATGTTGTAGATAGAAAACAAAGCCTTCGAGACTTTTTAAACGTCATTTTAACTTTAACTTTTGTCACAAGATCCTGACTGATATAGTCAGCAATTATTTTTGTGTAAACAAACAGTAACAAGCAAACTGTAACAACTGACTTTAGAGCCTTGAGATAATACGTTATTCAGATATTTCATCCGAAACGACTTGCCTTTTTGGAGAATGACATGAGTGAATGTCATTCGTAATATGAGATAGTGACTTATTTAGTGGATAGTGTTATCCTACTCTAGGAAAAGATGAGCACCTAAGATGCATAGGTGTGAAACAGACGAATAGCATTTTAAAGCTTTCTGTTTAATATATTTAATCAGTAAACTACAGCCTTTTTCCTTATAACAAGACAAAATTAATGAAAGCTTACAATTTGTGATAGACATAAAACCTTGGGAAGACCGAGGTCTCTAAGTTAAAGCACATTGCTTCCATAATTACTACAGACGCAATTAATTATTGGAATAAACGCTGCCCAATAAAACTGGAATAAAGGAGTCCAAGAGCGCTAAGCTGATCTTTAGTTATTAAGCAACACCTGTATTTATCACTTCATGACCATTACTCGTGCATAGATTTATATTAAACATGAAGAATTAACATGGACATTTTGTAAATTATGTTGTACAAAGCATTAGCTCTTAAACCTTACTATAAGCCATTTGAAGGATAAAGCCTTTTTTTTTGTGGAAAATCTTATTTTGACGATGAAAGTTTTCCACTCGAATTACTTAGTTAATTGCTTAGACATGACCTTGATAGTGATAACGTTTTAATTGGACTACTTGCCAAAAAGTGCATGACTGAGAAGGAGTTATCACAAGCCAACAAAATGTTTACAACAAGGGACAGCTACAGAGCCATATAAACCTACGTAATTGGAACTGCATTACGTCTCTTATCTAATTGCTAAATTTAAGAAACTTGAAGGAAAACCTCGCACAGACACCTTTAGTGGCTGCCAATTTGAAGACTTCTACCGTAAATTTTGTATTAGAAGTCTACACACGGGCAGGCAACACACGAGTCCATTTATACATACTTATACTGATTAAATAGGTCGTGCTTACGTACTAATTATGTAAATATATGCAAATTCATGCACATCACCTTGGTTACAAAACTAGGGGAGAACATAATGACAGATTTTTTTTTTATTTCTGGTCACTTCTGTGCCCCTCAAGACAAAGTTGTCTCTAAATCAGTCGTTTTCTGCCAGATTTTAGGGAAACAAAGCCATGAAAAAACAAAAAGTCAAATTTTAGGGTGTTTTCTAAGTTTTGGTAATTGTGTGACCTCTAAATGATGTAAATCTAAAGACTGAAAAAAGCAATAATTATTAACAACAATAACCCCACCACAGCGAAATAACTAACCAACAATAGTTCCCGCACTACCAACATAAACCAAATATTCTTACACCCTCGTTTTTAAGCAATTCTACTTGAAGATGAGCAGTTACTCATTTTATTCGATCTGTCATTTTCACATAAAGAGGGGCTTTCATCTGCGGCATTTTTAATACACTACGTACTAAATATTACTTCACATAAATACCAGTAAGGGAAGTTTACTATTAAGCCAAACTTATGCTCACGAAGAAGTGGAAATTTCTCATGGAAATGTTTCTTTTCAGTGCCACAGAATGTTTGTCTATGGTGACACAAAGTTAATCGACTTTGACAATACTGTAGATTTTCCTCACAAAGAAAAAGCATGCGAAGAATCCCACTGTGCCTGAAAAAAAGAACAAAGAGATTAATATAACAAGGGGGGTTACCATTTACACAAAAAAGATGGGTGGAAATCATAGGCGTGAACGATTTTTTTTGCCGGATTTCTTGTCTGATTTCATGGTTGATATTTTGTCCAATTTCATGGCCGATTTCATGTCCAATTTCTTGTTCGTTTTTTGACCTAATATATCAAGCATGAGACGCAGTGTTTCATCACCAAATGAAAAGTCGAGAAGGAAGTTGAAAATACGACGCGCAGCGGAGTATTTTTGACGAAGTTCGAGGTGTTTCATCTCGTGATGAAACACTGCGTTGAATGCTTAATATTACTTCCCAAACAAAATGATTTTAGGAGAAATTAAGGATGCAAAAATGAGCAGTTTTCCGTTTGATTTCCAAACACTCCTTAAACATTAAGTTCCTTTGAATTATCTTTATGAATTATTAAAGAGTTTGAGAAGTCTGATTTCCTCATTCTAACTGCAATTTCTTATTAAGATGGACAGCAGTATTGATGATAAAAATGTAATAAAAGCAAACGCGTTTTTCTAGTCCGAAAATCGAGTGGAACACTTTTAGGGAGATTGCCTCTTACAAAGTGTCAACAAGTGATCAATATCAGTGGTCTTCTTACCAGTAAATAAAAAGAAGATTAGAACCATGATAAGAGTATAACCAAAGTACAGGAAGGTGGAGGCCGTCCCACTGATGGTCAGCTTGGTGCAGAAGAAATGGATAGAGTACAAGAAGAAATACAAGGCAGTACAGCCGCCAGTCAGGAACGATCGCCACCACCAATGATAATCCTGAAATACAACAGAACAGTTGAAGAATTCAGATGACTAGACAAGTAATAGCCTGAGAAAACAGCCGACATTTGGCGACCCTACCACTGGTTTCCCCGCCAAATGACGTCTGAGACACGAACGCAGAAATGAACTGTTGACGCGTCACCACCCAGATCTGGCTAGTGATTCTGATTGGTCGTGCCGCGTGGGAAATTTTTTCAACCAATCAGAAGCACTAGCCAGATCTGGGTAGCGACGCGTCATCAGTATGGAATTTCTGCGCTCGTTTCTCAGGCGTCATTTGGCGGGAAAACCAGTGGTAGAATCGCTAACTGTCAGCATTTTTCCCAGGCTAGGCAAGTCAATAAAAATCAAATTTAAGAAAATATTGCCAAATCTGTACAATGTCCAGGCCAAACACAACACGTGTTACTGAAATAAATAATAATGCCGAAGAGGTCCCATTCAAATGGTTACTCTATAAGATTTTGTCAGCTTCACTATTCATTCATGAGTTGCTTTATCTACTCATACTTAATACATAGATCGATTTTGTGTGTGTGTGTGTGTGTGTGTGTGCGTGCTTGTGCGTTTGTTTGGACCAGTTACATTTTATTTGCTTATTGTATATTATCTTTTTTTGTTTCTGTATTAGCATTTATTTCACGTTGTATCCACTTAATAGGAAATCTTTTATACTTTTCCATCAATAAGGACAATGTATTAGTTTTACTATTTTTGTCCTTTTTCACTTAAGTTATTTCTTAATTAATTATTTGTTTCTGTAAACTTGTTTGATCTATGGAGAAATAAATGACTACTCACATAACTGACATTGTAGGACCAGCAGAAAAAAAAGGTTACACATACTAAATCCATCCTACAATCTTGGAAGAAAATGTTAAGAAAAATGGACGTCACTGCCAAAGCTCTTAAACGTACAATTGTACTGCTCATTACAAATACTTCCTTCTTCACCTTTCCCCAAAAAACAAGACTGGCTGGATCATTTCTGCCCATGACTGAACAACACTGACAAGGGTGGGGCAAGGGTCATAGTGGTACCAAACCTGCTGGATAGGCATCTTGCGGGTACAATTCTTAACAATTTTTGTCCAAGATTGTGGATTCTAGGAACTGTTTTCATAGCTGAGTTTACATGTATTTTGTGAGTCATACCTCGGCACAAAGATGAAAATAGCACAACAGAACAGTAGTCTCAGATACAGTCAACAGCAAAATTAAACACACAACAAACAAGAACCCAAACATGTAGTAAATCTGATGAGACCTGTTCAAGAAAAAAGAAAGACAAAACACTATTAATCCTTACACCTCGAAGACTAACCAACATTTTGTTTCTCCTTATGCAACACTAATCAGACAAGCAAGCTTGTGTGTACTGATATTTTCAAACTCATGATTGCACTTCATAAAACCACCAAAAGACTCTTTTGGGGAAGCAGCTCTTATATTTTGCTCCCCTGGGGCCAAATCTTGCCCCTCTTAGTTAATGATTATTTTAGAGGATGACTTGCCCTGTCCATTGGGCAAGAAAGCATTAAAAGTTACTTGCCCAGCACGAAAATCTACTGGTTTCAGACTACCAGACATGACTTTACACTAGACAGGGAAGTCATAAACAACCACATGATTGTTTTCAGCTCAGTTCAATTACTTACCAAATGCTGTTGAGAATGAAGAATAATTGGATAAAAATGCAGCCAAATGGTAAAACTCCACCCATGATGATTCCAGGGGCAGCACGGGTGTAGATGCTCTGCAAAAGGAATTTCAGTAAAAGGAAGATAATTAGTCTCTGTGCTTGGTCAATAATGCAGATATGGGTTAATCTGCGAGTGGGCAAGATGACACTGATCCTGTGTTCTCATTGGCTACCTGAGCAGGAAAGATGGGACAATCTTAACTGCTCAGGATTTTCCCCATTTCTTCCACAGGAAAATGTTCTCTTTATGGCTGCATAATGAATCCTTTACTGACCAAGCTTGTTTGCTCAAGGACCCTGGATTTTTGCATAGTTCTTTCTTTTCTGACGCTGCCCTTGACTTCTTCTCAGTCTGTTCAAGTGCAAGGAAGAAATTGGACAAAATCCACGCATCGTCAGTGAACAAGCTTGGTGCAAGATGAAATAAACTTAAAGAAATTATTAACGGGTTTGCAAGACCTGCAATACAAACCCATCAACAATGTTTAAGGACTTTCTGGTGTTAAGAACTCTCGAAAGCAAATTAAAGATGTGAAGTAGATGTATCAAACAAAAGAACAACTACCTGTTCCGGAATCTGCCGTGGGATTTGGTTGGTTCGCACAGGCTGTTCAATTGGCTAAATACAATAAGAAAAGAAAGCTAGTTCAAAATAATGGCTTTATTACAGAGTGTCTGAAATGATGTCCATTCCAAACTGACAGTGCAGCCTGTTCTGTCATTTTAAATGATGCTAAATGTAATCTAGCTAGGCACAAGGCAATGCTGGCAAGCGCTCTGTGTCTCGAATTGTATGTGTGGCAGTCCCAGGGTATTTGCAGGGCAGGACATTTGCATTTGCAGTAATTTCACAGCACTTTCATTAAAACTGTGAAAAGTTTGAACCCAGGAGTCATTTCATAATTAGGTTGACTATGATCATTCACGTGAACGAAGTCCTGAATAGGACTGTTGTTAACGACAGTGACTGACATTTTGACTTTCAGTAAGGTCAATTAATTTTGCTCAGATCGCTGTTCATGTAAAAGTGTTTTAGCCATTTTGCTCCCAGCCCTCCCCTCCCTCTGGTTGTGTCTGGTTCTCTGGGTGATGCTGCCTGGTAGGTGCCCCTGACAGGGTTGTCATGGTTACCATCTGTGCTTGGTTTCAGGTCCCTCAGTTTTTCCAGCCACTTTTCCCCACACTTATCTATTGGAAATGGATTAAAGCTGGCTTTGATCTGTTAAGCTAAATTTTTCTTTTTAACACATGATATTACATGTACTTATAGTACCTTCTTTTTAAATCCAAGATAAGCTCCCAGAAAGGTAAGAGGGACAGAAATGCCAAACCTGTTGAGCAACAAAATCACTCTTTATTAAATGTTTTTGGCAAATGCAGTGTTTCATCTACAGAATGAAAGATCAAGATAATTTTTTCTGCTAATTTGAAAATGAAACCTCACCAAAGTCAAGAAAAAATTCATAATATTTACGTACAAAAATGTTTAAATAATAAGAACAAAGTTCCATG
>OZ037783.1:33793669-33868669 GCA_964035525.1 Porites cylindrica
ATCTTCAACATAAAGTAGCCCTTCAATCACAGGAGAGAATCACTGTCACCTCGAAAAGACATAGTTTCAAAGCTATCCTTATTTTAGGGTATTCTTTGACATAACTCAGTTCAACAGACAAAAACTCAGGACTGTATAGAAATGCATGGTGTTGGTGCTGTATAATTACATGTACTTGTCTTGTCTTATTTTTCCTTGACTTGCTAGCTGCACTGACTAATCTACATGTACCAAACACAGCTTTAATTTCCCACGAATTTCCATGACTGACAACTAAGATTAATTCCACGACTTTTAATTCCAGGCTGGGAAAGTGAAATTCTTAAATTTCAAGACTTTCCAGGTTTTCCACAACCCATACATGTAGTACGAACCCCATCACAGTGTTACCCATAATATAATCGCCACAAGAATAGTCTCCTCTGCAGGTGTATTAAGTTTTGTTCCTCAAGAGACAAAGAGAGTAAAAAAAAAAAAGGAGTTGGTGAACTTACCATAAAGGAGACAGAGTATGAATAAATGATGGATAGTTCATCTTTGGGCCCTGTAGGTATTCCCATAGCTGGAAGATCACCACATTCACCTTCTTTCTCATGTTTTAAACTGCAAAAGAAATAAATTACAGACGTTTGTAAGGTGAGGGGGTTGGTGGGCAAGTAATGGGCCCATACAAATCTCTGTAAAATGATAGAGCAATATCTTTGTTCGCTTCGATGTATCACCTTTAAACTTTGTACAGGGTTTGCAAATTTTATTGATGAGTGGTATCAGTGTGACTTCTGCTTCACAAATTTTGGAGTCATTCTGGGATATTTGGAGCCAAGTATGACTGTATCAGACTTTCCAGCACGTGGTCCCGGCATGTATACACTATCGTGAGGTATACACGAATTAGCTGTGGCGGTCCGCTGACCTGGAAAGCTCAAATCCATGATGGCGGTCATCAAGTAAACTTTGATCGTAATTTACCCTCTTCCTGTTTTGTCATGCAGTATAATTCTTTAATTTCGATGATTTAATTAAGGTTTACAACGTTTACAATTAATGTAAATTGTATTTGTTGCGAAAAAGGTAAGGACAAAACTGTGTTTGTTACCGAAAATTTCTGGAGTCGAAGTGACTCCCTCCGTAACCACAGTGGAGTCATCTGAACAATTTTGGCGCAAAATACGCCAAATTTGGCGTATTTGTGAACCCTGTTTGTATGTTTTACCATTTTATAAGCGTTCTTTTCAACAGTATTGAAGTATATTATCTTACTGGTCTTTACCAAAACTTGAACATAACTATGAAAGGGTCTATTAAGTTGCACTTTATTTTTGACACCACATAAATTACCTTTTGGGTGAAACCTGAGCAGACATAAGACGCGCACCATCCCAGTCTTGCCCATTACCATCTTGGTACTTGATTATAATATCAACATGGTTAAACACATAATGCATGCCCTGTTCATTAAACTTGCTCTGAAATAAAGTAAATATTTATTCGTATCATGTCAGTGAAATACTATGCACTTCAAAAGTTAAAAAAATATATTTACCGGTATGGATCAACATATTGAGGGGATTTTTATGGATGTTTTCACCACTTTTTCAGAGCTGCACTGTTAAGTATTGGACTTCTTTATTTTTATCTTGCATGCAAGTGGTTTGCGATTGCCTCCACGTTTTAACAAAGTAAATGCACATCCAGCAGAAGATTGGTGTCTAAATTATCAATTGTGATTACAAGTAGCATGTCAAAACTTATCTTGCATGCTATTGTTACCACTACACGCAGCCAATTGACAAACAAAGTATGGGCTGTAAATGAAATTTGGAGTCTGCAACATGATTTCATGTTAAACAATCTTTCCTTACAAAATAAATTTGTACAATTTGGCCTTGTGTGTTGATACTACTGATAATCACGTGACTCTTGGAGGGCATATAGTTTATATGTGTCCCTCGTACCTTCGCTCTGCTTGGGGGCAAATGATGTTACTCGGGCCACAAATAAACTATGCCCTCCAAAAGTCTTGTGATTGTCCTATTAACCAGGGCCTAGTGGTTCAAATGTTGGATAGTGGTATCTACTTGATTATATGCTACCCAGCAGATAAATGGTAGGGAAAAACCAATAATTGTGTCGACTACGTTTGTCTGATGGACAGTGATTCATCCAGTGTATGACATTATCTACGATTGAACAACTGGGGCCAGCCATACATTGCCCGAAGAAGGGTTAAGGTGACAACTTACAGGCAGGAAATACAAAAGTTCTCTGTGCATGTTGAAATGTACTGTTTCGGATATCTTATGAGCAAGCACAGCAAACGAATGCAATATTCATCAATACAATCACTCAAAGTGAATTTTCATAGATGTATCTCCCAGCGGCTATCTAATGTCCTATTTACAACTGTATCACATAAATGCCAATGAAATACATTTTCTGTAACAAACCATTTCACTTTAATATTTTTTCTCTTGCTGTCAATGATTCCGTTTATTGCATAACCATATAGCAATGGTGATCTCTTCACATAAATAACATGCCATCATCTGATGTGATAACATCATGTTCTGGCATGAAAGCTCCCAGCTGGTTTATCATTAGTGTTTATACACTGTGATAATAAAATTAATAGATTTAATTACAAATGGACAGCACCATTTGGACTTAATCTTCTAAAATCTTAAACAAAAATCAAATAAAGCTTACACTTGTAACGCAGGCATCTCGTGCCTGTCCATCTTCAGAGACATGACAGCCAATTGGGAATCCTGTTGAACAGTACTTGGCTGTTTCATCTGCGACATCATAACACCATGTAACTGGCATGTTATCAATAATCCTATCAATGGATAAGAGAAACAAGCCTTTTAAACTCCATAAAAAGGCACTTCTGACTAACTACCACCTTCTTTACTAACCCACACAAAAACCTTTCTGCACGGCTGTCATTAAGGGCCAAGGCCAGGGATTTCGCCCCAACTACTACAAATGCGACCCCCCAGCAATAGTTGAAAAAAAATAGTTGAAAAATAGAATAACAACAAATCCCTACAAATTTCACTGTTTGATTCCCTGCCTAATTGTTGTATTCACCCAGCAACTTGAAATCTTAGTCACAACCCTCTTTGAGTTTTCAACTTTCCTTTCCCTCTTCTTTGCACCAGTAGTTACATGTGCATGTATGCAAACTCCCTTTCTGTCCTTCTCCCTTGTTGTACAGCTATGACTTTAAGCAACATTTTAAGGGAGCTTTCATTTTTCATGACTGAGGACAACCACAAACTAACAAGCAAAGCTATGGGAAGATTATGCATTGTGAAATGAAGGGCATACCAGTGATTTTGATAATTGAGAGCAATTCCATCTCTCAAGAAATCCAGCTTCTTCATCTGCTCCTTGTCACCATTTTTATAAGTTTTCTTACAAAGAGTCTTACACTGGACATCTTTCTTGAAAGTTATCTGTTTCAAAACAAAATTTAAAGGGATGAAGAACAATAATAATTATTATATCATATTACATGTAAGCTCTCCTTACAACAATAGCAAAGGGGAATTCAAGGGGAATATTATTAATCCCTAGAAAGAAAAGGTACTAAAAATGGCCCACGGCCTGGTTTTATAGAATTATTCCTTCAATCCGAAGTTACTTTATGCAACTCAGCCAGGTCCTTGATTAAAATACTGATGATGCTCGAAAAATAGGATGAAGACCGAAATAATGACCTACTAAAGTGTAGTTGCCAAAAACTATGAAATTAAAAGAATCAAGTGAACAGGAGAGATCTTATGGCAATTTGGATATTGTACAGTACAGCGACCATGTTGGAGATTACGACTTCAACCTCCAATGTGGGAAACGAAAATAACCCTACTAACAACAAAAGTGTTGCTTTCTGTGTTTTCAGAACATCTTAACTTTTATATAATACAGCTGTAAGCAACAGTCATTAACTATTACATGAGTATAAGCAACTAGTGAATCCAGACCCTTAAAAGTAATTCAATATTTAAATTGTTTGTCATAAATCTTACATTCTATGACAGTGATTTTGATTATTATGTAACAAGCAAAATGTATGACAGATGTTCCGTCAAAACACAGAATGAATGGTTGATGAATTCTTACATTGTACATAGAAGGCCTTATTCTTTCTCCAAATACAACCTAAGTGGTGAAGCAAATAAAATATCAATGATAAATGATAGAGTTGTTTGTACAGTTGGTTACAATTGGTGCAATATAAATTTGCATTATTTAATTTAAATTTTTATAAACAGAAAACTGTAACAGTGTGGAGGAATGAGTGGCCAAACGGTCTCAAAGTTCAGATCTGGAGGCCCAGGGTTCAAGCCTCGCCCATTGCCTTGTTTCCTTAGACAAGGAAATTTACTCCATTTTATCTCTCTTTACACAAGCGTACAAGCGGGTACCAACACCATACTGGGGGGGGAGGGGGGGGGAGGGGGGGAGGGGGGAGGGGGGGGTAACCCAGTGATGGACTAGCATCCCATCCAGGGGGAAGAAGCAATAATCCTAGGCATGCTTCCTGCTAAGGAAACCGGGATAAGCTTTGGCCATTTGGGCCTTTGGCTCATTTAACTTTTTATCTTTTATACTGTAACAGTAATAACAATAACCCACCATGGGGATGATTTACCGCAACTACACAGAAATTGTGAACAGTTTGGGTTTTGCGTTAACTCGAAAATACACTGGGTATTGCCAATCTTTCACTCTAAAAAAAATTTTTAATCATGCATCAAGTTATTTGTGACATGAATTACATAGGGCAGGAGATTAATCGAGGATCACAATTACCTATAAAATAATCACACTGTCAAACCCGAATCACATATTGAATGCAAGATGGATTAGCCAGTTATTATAACCACTAAGCAATGCCTACATAAAGGCTTGCACATGGTTGAAGACAAAGAGCCTGAAGTTTGCTGGCCATTGCAATGTAGCTATCTACGAAAAGGTGATCATTTTGCACTCCTTTGGTGTCCAGCATAAAATTATGGTAGCACTGGTGCAGACAGAGCACGGAGAATGCAGGGTGTTTATTAGGCATCAAAGATTGGAGAATTCTCTGTCTACTATGTACACAGAAATCTCCAGCTAATGATTGGTAGCCTATGACTACTTTTTTATTTAGACGTGGAGCCTTTTTCAAAGTATTCTCCTGTAATGTTACACCTTACTCCTGCTACTAGAATTCTTAATGAAAACCCTGAGAATGTACATTAAGTGTTAACGTTGGAGGAAAAACTCATGTATTCAGGATAGAGTGCCAATAGTCCTTTTTGTCTGGTTGAGATCAACTCCATCAAACTTATAAAGATATAAATTCAGTATTGTTGTTGTTCACCTGGCCAAGATTTTCTGTGGGAGTCTTTTCATCTGAGGTAGGAACACAGAAATCAAATCTGAAAAACAATGCAAATGACCAAATCAGTCTGAAAGTGTATGATTGTTCTTAAGTCTTGCATTCTACCATGGAAGTTACACTGTATACACACAAAAAAATTCCCATGGTTGTACAAGCCTGTCATAAGTCAAAAAGGATTAAGTTAATAGACAAATAAATGTAGGACTAAGGGTGTAGCGATATTCATATACATAATGCTTTCAACAACAACAACTTCATTTTAAAAATCATTTAATTCAATTATTTAAATCTTTCATTATAAAAGATAATGCCTTCAATAAGATTCCATTTTGATCATATTATTTGAAATTGGATATACTGATTTATGCCAATGTTTGTCACAAAGCCTTAACTAAGTCTTAACCATCCCGACATTTCACAAAAATTCTTTAATACATGTACAATGTACGATCAATAAGTCAACTAGCCTTCCCTCAAGGTTAATATAATATGCAAATGCTAAGCGGAAGAACCTGAATACATTATTATATTTCTGAAGTGAAAAATTTTACGGTCAAAATCAGCCTCAGGTTAAAAGGTCCTCCTCACTGGAAAGACCACCCAATAATATTGGAATGGGATACTTAAAATGGATTCATCTTGCTAGTTTTGCTGAGGGGAATGGATGCACAAGGAAGAGGACGCTTACTGCAGCTTGGGTTCACGTCAACATTAATGCAGGACTGATACACAACAAAATAATAATGACATCCATGTACATGTAAACCAATACCTTGAATATTCATAAGGAATTACAGCTTCCACAGAATCCAATCGGTTGACAAATAACTCAACTTTATTCTGTAAAAAAAAAAGGTGAGCTTTGAGTTGTTGATACAACTTGTCTGAATAAATCTAAACATGTGAGGGGGTATATTTGGTTCTGGACAGTACTATTAAGTCTTAAGATGTCTGTCTGTGCAATCACGTTTATAAGGCCCACTTCATATGAGCCCGGTTGACCGGGCTGGCCCGGTTTCCAAGATCTCGCCTTACTTCTAAATCCTTTGTAAAATTTTTGATGTGTTCATATGAAAGGGTCGGCTGGCTTGGTTCCCGAGATCTCGCCAAGCGGGCTAGAAATTGGCCATATGAACACTTCAACTCGCTTACTGGGATGAACGGCGGGATGAATCCTAGGGGTCCAGATGGCATCATCTCGCATTGCCTGCTGTAATTTCCACATCATAAGCATTCCATTTAACTACAGTGATACAGCTTTAAGAGTTACTGAAGCTATGATAGGCCCAAAAGTTAAAATTTTTGTGTTTTCCCATGTTTGCTTTGTTCTCAAATTTGGTGCCGGAACTCGTCCCCAGGATCTTTGGCCTTTTCGCATCTCGGAAACCGGGCTGAAATTTCTCAATTCATCCTGGTAACCGGGCTCATGTAAAGAGGCACTAAAACAGACATGATATGTGCTGCCTAGGTGGTCGACCATTTGCTGATGTAAATGATAGCTCCTTTGGGGCTTTCAAAACCAGCATGAAACACTTCCTAACACATTAGAGACTTCCCTATTCATGTTTAATTAAAAGCAAAAAAAGGTTAAGGCACGCCAAGGCCATTAGGCTCAGACAGCCTAAGTTTCAACTGGTTTCAGCAGCATCTGTAGCACAAAACACCAGGGTGGTCATCACTAAGATTTCAAGTTCCCAGGGTAAATGCAACAAGTAGAACAGGAATCACACAGTCAGAGATTTCTTTCACCTCTTTTTTTTATCTACTTCCCTACGAAAGTAGTCTGGGGTCATGTTCAGAGTAGTACATGTAGGATATACATGTATGAATTCTTTCTAAGACTAATGCATCCTCCTGCAAACTTCACATACTTTAAAAATGTTTTACGAAGTCTATCAAGAGTCAAAAAATAAAAAAAACTATAATAACAAAACAATCAGCTACAATCAACCACAGCATCTGATTGACTGAGTTTTTTATTTGATTTTGCTCCACTCGATGTAAACATGGGTGACAACATAATTTTTGCTGTGCTGTACTGGTAGTCAAGGATACTAGAGAAGTTTAATACAAAAAAATTCACTGCTTAGAAATACAGTTATGAATTTAAATTTCATACATTACACGTGTAGTTTATCCATATATCCTACTTGGAATATTTATATATGTACATAGGTTGACTAATCAAAAACGAAACTTCAAATAAAGTTGGTTTCTTTAATCATGAAACTACAGTTCAAAAAAACATTTTTGCTCTTTCTGCGACATATATGAAAGAATTTCCCTCTGTAAATTAAATAAGTTTAATAAGTTGCTTACACGTAGAAGTAGAAAAATGGAGGTTGTCACACTCGAAGAAAGGTTAATAATTATAAGGCAATCATGCATATAAAATGATAAGCTGGCTTTCTACTTGAAATATTAGGAAATAAGATAAGGTAAGCTGGGTTGACATGATAAGTTGTGAGTTAAGCAGACTGGATGACTAACATAAAAATTCTAAAGAAATTGACCGAAGTTGTTTGCAGTGAACAGAATACGTATTGCAACAATTTGCAACGTTAACGAATTAAATTAGTAAGTTCGTTTTTTGCCACTTACAGTGCCCTGAAGATCAAACCAAACAGTAGATGAACGAGTCTCAAATTAGCAATAATCAAACTGCTGATACTGCCTAAAACAACGCTTACCAAACAAGTTTTACTTTCCTTCCCCTTTTCACAATATGAAACAGGAGCAAGACCGGGTAAATAAAACGCGGCACAACATGAAATCCACGCACTAAAAACCAAGATAAAGGTCCCTGGTGAGCTGCAGCGGTCCATCTGCTTTAAGAAAGTGCTTTTTCTTTACCCAGTAATTAAAAAAACCGACAAAAATTCAACCATAAACTTCCCAATAATCAACACCAAACTTCAACCTTCGCTTCTGCGAGGTAAAGCGGCATCTATGCGCAGTGACAAATTATGAGGATCTGCGCATATGGATGGCCACGTCACAAGGTCCAAGATGGTGGGCAATCTCTAGCCGCGCGAAACGACGTTCGTGTTCGGTTACCGGGTAACGATGAAACAGATCAGCAGTCATCTAACCATTATATTTTTCATCAACGTGAAATTAATTAAATAGGAGAGATCGTAAAAACTGTCGCTACATGCATCATACAAAAGATGTTTTCAAAGCCCTATCAACCATGTTCCGCCCTAATGATTCAATTTTTGGGTTAGAATTTTACTTGTTTAAGCATATGACAGGGTAGGGAAATCTGTCATTTCGGTCCGTAAAAAAGCCCAAAAGGACCAACAGATACATTTTCGTAAAAAAGTTGAGAAAACCTTCCGGTACGGTAATTTATTCATATTTTAAAGACGGTACATTTATGATGAAAAGGGTAGGATTAAGCCATAGACTACGAAAGGGGTGTCTTATCTGTCAAAAAAGGTATATATAGACCCGGGTATATAGAGGATATTACACGGAGGCGCGAAGATATGAACTTTATTTTCGAGTGGCAAAACAATATTTTACGAACGAGCGCAGCGAGTGAGTAAAATATTGTTTTTGCCACGAGAAAATAAAATTCATATCTTCAAGCCGCCGTGTAATGTTCTTTTTATTATATAGACAAAAAGACATTGATAAAATGATGGAGAGAAATTACCGAAATTACGTCACCGATAAACTCACATGTGAGATTATGGAAAATAAACCACTCAGGTCCCGGATGTAGTTTTTATGAATTTTACGAGTGGTATATTTTCCAGTAAAGGCTATATAATAAAAAACGGTAAGGGCCTGGACCTCGGGGCGGAACCTCCCCGTATAAAACTTTGTTGAGTACCCTCTCCCCGGAACCACACTGGACCTAAAAAAACTCTATACCGTAAAATTCCGAAAATAAGCGCCTCCACGTATAAGCCCCTCCAAATATAAGCCCCCCCAAACTCGTAACGCAAAAAAGCCTCCGTTAAATCGCCCCTCCAAATATATGCTCCCACCGGGGGCTTGTACTTGGAAATTGCCCTCAAATACAAAGATAAACAAAGCAAAAAGGTAAATATTTTTTATTTACTTCCAACTATAAGGCTAGCAAATCGAATTTGAAACGCAAATTTCCCTTCGTAGATAAGCCCCTCCAAAATAAGCCCCTCAAAAAGGGCCTTTGAAAAATATAAGCCCAGGGGCTTATTTTCGGAATTTTACGGTACCTCTCTAAACAAGACGTCAATTAAAATCGAGTTAATTGACCTGCTTCCAAGTCAAAAAAACTTTGATTCTCCGAACTGGAGGCGCAGTTATATGAACGACGCGTCTTCTTATTTTGGGGAGTGAAAACCAGATTTTGCTAGATCGATTTTCGCATGACCTTGAAAAATGGTTTCGGTCACGTGTTCGTTATTTGTTTTTATCAGCCAATGGACGATAAGATCAAAACATGGACTCTTCGTTTTCCCGCCAAAGAAAACCCTAATATGGAGAAGCCATTGTTCGATAGGCCAATCGTGCTGCAGTATGACGTCAAAGCGAAGTATTGAATGATTTCTAGAAAGTTCTTGAGCATGAAATTTTTTCACCTGAACGTTCGCTTAACCAACCAAAAGCCACACGCGTTTGTATCCGTTCAATAAACCAATCAAATCGCTCTATTTCCGTTCGTTTATTGTTTCTGTTTCGTCCGCGCGTTTTCATTTCAAGGTCACGAGAAAATCGCTTTATCACCGTGGACGTTAACGACACAACGCTAACATACAATTTTACCCAAGCTGGTATGTCACTGAGTGAAGCGACACACCGTGTCAGTGGTCTTTACTACATATTAGGCCTCACACACTGATAGTCACAATGAAACATGTATGCAGTGGAGCCTCGATTGACGAAGGGCTAAGGGACTGACTGTTCGCTTCCAGGAGGTTTCGTTATTTCAAGGTTCTTTTTCATATATTTTACTATTACTGGGGAAAAGAAAATCGTTCGTTATATCGACGACTTCGTTATATAGAGGTTCGTTATATCGAGGTTCCACTGTATTACATTTAGTGTGACACATTTCTGTCAAGGGTCATATTTAGCTTGACTCAGCTGAGCCACACCCACATAAGGCTCCCTTTTGGGGCGCACAAGTTTTCGTTGTTTTCAAGGACTTCAAAATGCAGTATTAAACTCCTGTTTTGTTAATTATCGCGTCAAATTGAGTCTTTGCGGTTACTCTTGCGGCCCTATTTTATCGCTGGGTTGGAAAGTATGAATCATAATCGTTAAATTCATTATTGCGGCTAATTTGTTACCATTGATGTTTAATATTCCAGTGATCAGGACCAAAAACCTTGTAACAATTAGACTAAGTTCAGACGCGCCGGACGAATTTTGAAGAAACTGGGGCGAACAAAAGCACAGGGCTCTTTTTTCTTAACTGTAGGTACCCTCTGCCTATTTGCTAACGCTTGCTTTACGAATATAAACATAGGTTTCCTGTGTATATTACCATGTTTGGAACTCTATATGTGTCATTTTAAAGTCAAGTCGTCACTCTAAAGCCGGCAATTAGCGGGTTTACTTTCTTATTCGTCTTCTCTTTCCTTTTCAAACGAAAGTGCTCTCACTTTCATTTCCACAAACTTCAAAGACAGATTGTGTTTAAAGCGCGCCCATCCTACGCCATTATACGCCTTCGTGTTCCCCAAATACTGTCCATTTAAATTGGACATGTGGCAATCATTGAACCACCATCCCCCGGTCAGGTCATTTGAGCAGCTACCAGACTCCCATTTATCATTGTCTATATCCGTTGTACTAAACATCATGTTGTTATGGTAACTCAAAGAATCCCCGGATGTACCGTTATAACCGCTGGCCGTTAACGTGTACCTCGACTTTTCGTCGCCAATTTTGAAATTTTCATAGCGAGCGAAAACTTTAACCCCATTCCAGTCTTGGAGATCAATGTGCAAAATCATCCTGTTGGCCGAGGTGATGCGATGAATTTTATCATTTCCAAGCCAGAAATTCCCCTTGAGGTCGCCAAAACCGCGTTTATAATCATCCCACGTGCGATGGAAACTGACGGACGCATCTTGACGTCTTTGAAACACGATCCAACCACCTTTATCTGTTTCCAAATCACAGTATACCTTGAATTCTGTTGTTCGATCAGGGTTTATCGAATACACACCACTGCTTTGGAAGCCAGCGTAGTGGATATCGACGCAATCCTTGGCTTTGAGAAGAAATAAGATTAGCATTAAAAACTGAACCAGGAGGCCAGGACAAACGGTTTCCGTATCCTGAGTCTCAGCAGGCGCGTAAAAAGGGAGACGTAATGAAATTATTATGCGCTAACGCTCTCCGCCAGCCTCGTTCCCGGGGTTCTCTCTTAATCGTCTCCCTCTTGCTTCAAGCGATGAGTTGGAGAGGACCCTAGGAAAGAGATTGGCTCAGCGCTCGATTTTACGTTAACAAGTCGGTTAACACGAGATAGGATCCGTTGGAACCCTTCAGCCAATCAAAGCTTCCATGGTTTCTAGGCTGTTCACAATGACCATATTAGTTCTGATGGCTTATTTTGACAAAACAGAAACTTCTCTGCGTTTCTTTGCGTAAAGGGTGGACACTAGTCATAAGCCAGTTTTCTGCAAGTCTACTTAAGTCATAAGATCAAAAAAAATTTAATCCACCAGAAATAAGTAGACGGGGTAGCCTGAGAACTAGTAAGTGCCTTTGCCCTACCTACTAAATATATCACACTTACTTTGAGGCGGTTGAACACAGAGCTTTTGACATGAATCCGAACAACACTTCTTGTCACCAAAACAATCAGAGTCAAGCGTGCATTCGTCATCAGTCTCCCCCTCACATGAATCAACCGGCAGTGGAATGGGGCAAATGCCTCGCTTTAAGCCCTCTAAATATAGAAAAAAAACTGTATAAACTGTTAAGTTTAGTTGTACAATTGAACCTATATGTACATGTAACTAGCCTAGATTTAAAGTCAGATAATTATAGACAAAACCAACTCTTAAGCGACTAACTTTCACAAACTACTAACAGTCGTTCCTCAAAGAAACGAAAACTTTCCGGGACACATTAGGAGCATATGGATCGGCTTGTTGGTTTGATGCAACTTTGACATGGAAAAAGAACCCTGTTGTGTTCACAACTGAGGTATAAAACGTGAGTAACAATGTTGAAAAAAAAACTAACTTACCCAGTTACTCATACATATAGGTGAAGTTTTACGTGAAATTGACCGACAGCGAACGTCTTAAGTTACTTCGTATGCGACTGGCTCCTCTTGAGTAATACGGGAAGGGACTGGTAACCCAGAACTCCTTTTTCGTTGGAGAAGAAAGGCTCGGAACAGTAATTATTTTCTGGAAACGTTTTCTCTCTGCCACGCTTTATCCCCCACTTTCGAGCTTTCATCTTCCCTGTATGTCGAGGATACGCACGACTACCCTAGCTTATGCGCGCGGGACTTCTCAGGCGTGGGTTTCTGGTTTCGGTCAAGTTCTATGGCGACTCGGCTTCGCTTTACCCGTAGCTTCGTAACCCGACGCAGGTAAGTCGCACTCAATAGCGGCGCGCAGGAGCCCATGCCACGAGAGAAAAAAAACATTGGCAAGTAAAGGTACCGCCGAATTGGAAGGTTCGAAAAAAATCTGGAAAATTTCTGAGTATACTTGCGCAAAACGTCCATAAGCTGTATAGTCACTAACCAAAAAATTAAAATATAACGCTCACTCTTTAAGACAATGAGGTTCATGTCAGCGGTTATCTTGATGGCACCACCAACGCTACTTGCAGTACAGAAATATTTCCCAGCATCCTCAGGAACCAGCTGAGTGACGGTCAGGGTCCCATCTCCGCCCACAGTCGCCCTACGCACAGGAAGCTCAGCGTACTCACGACTCCAAGTGATACCTAAGGTTTGGTCACCCTGCGCGCTGCAATTGACCTTCAGTATATCACCTGTCAGACAAGATAAACACGTGAATTTCTAAAGCTTTTGTGCTATTCATTCTTCCAGTATTATTAAGGAGACAATTCATGAACTTGAAATATTTTTGCGGATAAATCACTATAACTATACACAAACTTAGAAGACATGCTGAAATTGGGAAAGGATTGCATAAATTTAGTTTGTTTGTGGAAAAGCTTGAAAACATGCACGTACCTTAAGTAAGGGTGGAGTAAGGACAAGAGTCTCACACTGCGCGGGTTCGATTTTTTGGGGAATTTTTTCCCGGGAAAGAGAGTCACCCTCCCAGCCGAGTCAGCTTTAGAGATTGTTTATAGGGAAACGAAATGATCCCTTTGCCTGAGATAACAGCGCTGGTTCATGCTCCGATTGTTACCAGCCAAAGTGTTTATTTGAAGAAAAGTCGCAAAAAAGGAGGATGACTGTACAATAGTAAAACGGTGACCCGGCTAGGTGGGTCACCTTTCTAGCAGAGCCAGCTTTTTGTTTCTTGTGTTAACGGTTAAACATGCTTTGTAGTGAAATGCATATAAGTTGGCTCGCCCAGGATAGCTAGTGTAGCCGAGTAATCCTTCTTCCCTGGACGCACTTTCACTTAAGCGAAAATTTTCACCTGTGTTGACGGTGAGAATCTCTGGCGGTTTCACTGTGAAGCTTGGTACCGTGAGAACAACCAACTGCGTCATGACTCGGGCTCTGCCAATGGTATTCACAGCTTCACATACGTATATCCCAGAATCCCCAGTGGTAGTGTTGACAATGGTGAGATTGCCATCACTAACGAAGCTGCGTCTTTCCGGGAAACTGGAGAAGACTCGAGACCACGTGACGGTTGGCAAGGGATACCCAAAAGCAATGCACTTTGGGAAGAATGCGTCGTTTCCTTTCGTGACGTATATTACGGGTTGAGAGGGTCGTTTGATGCGAGGAGATACTGTGATCATGATAATATGGGATAAGTGATAAATTTAGACTGTTATAAACAGACCAAAATAACATAATAATAGCTTTTCGCCCTTATATATCAATATTAAGATATTATTCTTGAGTTTTTAATATCAAATTACAAGAATAAATGGAGAAGGGTTCTTCTAGTATCATATATTATAATTTCCTGCAGACTTCAAATTGGGTCTGTCATCATCATTTGTTGTCATGAGTTAGTGTTTTTACCTGTTTATTAGTATCCAGTCTTTTTCTAGATGTTCAAATTTTACTGTAATGTTTTTAACATGTTTAACCGTCACTTCTGAAGATGTATGTTGTTACATACGAAACCTCAACTTTTTAAAATCTTGGTTTTTTACTACAAGTGTTGTTTCATCATGTTTGTTACCGCAGTTTGTGTTTTATTTTTACTGAAGTTGAAATGTCCGAAGAACAAGAGTGTTCGTACGATATGGTGAAACTAATTAAATCGTTTGTTTGGTTTATTTCAATTTCAAAATTCTCTCCTCTTCCATTCATCCTTCAGTGGTCTGCTCGGTGGATTCTTTGACTTTTTGCTTAATCAGGGGAAAAAATAGACCACTACATGCCTAAGTGGTAACTGAAACTTGAAACCATGCTAATAAGGACGGTAGCATGGGTATATTTAACAATTATTCTTGGAGCCCGAATGGGCTCTGAGTCGGCCTCATGGGCTATTGACTCAGAGACCATGAGGGCGAGAGGAATAATTGTTTTAGTAAAATCCAACTAGTTGGTCAAAAACATCGAGAATAAAAATTTTTTTTAGCTAATTAAAGCTAGACTTTTGCTTTTCGCTACTAGTCGGCTACAACATATAGCCTAGTAGTAGCTCAACCAATCAGAACGCAGCATTGATAATAAACCACTAGTTGAATTTTACTGATGTCAAATAGTAGCGTTTCCTTTCATTTTTTCCGTTCCTCACGCCTACCTTTGATCATAAGATTCGTGAAACCATCCGCTTGTTCCCAGTTTGTCCGCGCTACACATTCATAACGTCCACTGTCATTGTACTGAGCATGCGTGATAATCAATGCGCCGTTCCGTCTTACGGAGTATTTCTGGCTATTCCTCAGCACTTTGCCATCTTTACGCCACGCTATGATGGGTTTTGGGTCACCTATGGCGATGATGAAGAAGACAAAAAGTACATTAAAATTAAAAACAAAAACATACAAGCAGCATCAAGCTAATAGAGGAAAAGCACCATTTTCGGTCATTCTGTAAGTAAAAGAAAAAAAATTTTCATTATTCTCATCAACAGGTTTTATCTGAATGCATGGTCTCAGCTCAGGATTTGATCAGTCTACTGACTCAAAAGAAAGATCTACAGACGCAAATGTTAGAACCACCTTGTAAGCTAAGAAAGTAGTACCAGAGGAAAGTGCAGCTAAGTTGCTCTCCTTTGAATGGTCACACTTTAGGATTTCATCTACAGACTCAAAAGTTAGTACCACCTTGTACAGCATAATAAACCGTACCACAGGAAAATACTGCTTGGAAGCTTTCATTTGAATGGTCACACTTTAGGATTTCATCCACAGACTCAAAAGATAGAATCACTTTGTATAAATCATTACACAACACCACAAGGAAGCAGTGACTGTAACTAAGCAGTTATTACAACTTATCGTAGCTTCTACCCTCCACTCTTATTAAGCACATTATTCATTTTGTACCTACCAGAAGCCACACAATGGAATCTTGCAGTCTGATTCTCCTTCACAGTCAATATTGGCGGATATACCAGGACCCGAGGGAATTGGGAACTTTGAATCCCCCGAGCTCCCTTTTCACCCTTTTGTCCTTTTACACCCGGAGTTCCATGGGCCCCGGTGACCCCTTTGTCCCCTTTGAGTCCTTTATCTCCTTTTTCTCCCTTTGAGCCCGGTTCGCCAGGAGGTCCGCGAAGGCATTTCTGAAAATTAATATTATCCCTGTTAGTAGCTAACCCTGGCAGGAATATTTTTGGAGGATGTGCCTAAATCATGCTTATTATGGTTACAGTCGGAGAGAGTGAAACTAACTTTTGATTCTGTTGAAGAAATTTCCAAGTGTGATCTAAACATGGGAGAAAAAAAAGTGGAAAGTCACATATAGGATAGGTGTTCACGCTTTTTCACATGGCGCCAAGAAAAGCTGTCCCATATAGTGCCGGATGAACATAGCCTTATACTTATTCTTCTGTGTCTGGATCTCGGATGAAACACTCATTCGGGTGTTTACTCCCGTAACATTCTTGGTGTGTGGATATCAGACGAAACACTCCATCTCATGCATGTTTGTTACATTAACTCTCGATGTTTGGATATCAGATGAAACACTCCTTCTTGGAATTTTAAATTCTTTTCGGTGTTTGTATATCAGATAAAACACCCCTTTTCGTGTTTGTTGTATTACTTTTCAGTGTTTGGATATCAGATAAAAATACCCTTTTCGTTATATTACTTTTTCGGTGTTTGGATATCAGATGAAAACACCCCTTCTCGTGTTTGTTATATTACTTTTCGGTATTTGGATATCAGATGAAACACTCCTTCCCGTGTTTGTTATATTACATCTTGGTGTTTGGATATCAGATAAAACACCCCTTCTCGTGTTTGTTATATTACTTTTCAGTGTTTGGATATCAGATGAAACACTTATTCTCATGTTTGTTATATTACATCTTGGCGTTTGGATATCAGATAAAACACCCCTTCTCGTGTTTGTAATATTACTTTGCGGGTACCGGTGTTTGAAAATCAGATGAAACACCTTTCTCGGTGCTTGGATATCTCGTGTTTAATTTGTTACTTGTCTTTCCTACCGAGCCAAGAGCAGTCCTGCAGACTCGCGTATTCTCCTCTTTCATTTTCGTAAGGTTCTCCTTGATTTCCTCTCTTATTTCTCTCAGTTTTTTAGCTGCGATAGCGTCCATGTCCCTTCTGCTGCCGTTGATAACTGGAAATCCCGATTGAGAGCGACGTTCCCTACTGATGATCTCACTGGTTTGAAAATCGGACTCTGCTTAGAAAGAAAAGGCGACAAATATAACTTTTGACGCGATGGCGCATTTAGCCATGCACCACCCACTGAATCCTTCTAGCCTCCCACGCAAACGTTCTCATTGGGCTTCGTAACGCGAGACAAAGCCCTAAGGACGTCTGCATAGGAAGGTATAATCCTTCTTGTTTTGTTCTACAATTTTTGGTCTATTGTTGTTTAAATCGCCGTGAAAGAAAAACAGAAATCAACTTTAGTAGTTCTGGTCAGGGGCACCCAACGTCAATTTTCGGAAAGTATCTGATCGGAAGACAATTTGAGATGTAGAATTTTCGGAACATTTGTTGTAAAATTTCTTGCTTACCTGCCCCTCCTAGGATTTTCGAACTTCTAAAAAATAGTGTGATTGCCCATTTTTAACGGATTTTTACCCTAAAAAGGTCACCTAGAATTTTCGGTAGCCTTTTTTTCTGGCTGAAATTTTCGAAAAGGTAAGTTTTGATCCCTTTAATTTTCGGATCACTAGACTTTCAGCTAGGAAAAATTTTTAGGGGATAAAAACATGCCTATATCTACGTTCAACAATGCTATGTTTAAGTGGTTTTGACCTATATTCTCGTTGGGTGCTCCCGTCTAGTCACCTCCATTTGACGCCATAATGAAATAAACTCTGTGTTGTACCTGACCCTCTGGAGCCTACGTGTCCCCAGTTTGAGATAGGTAAACCGCTTTCCCAAACGATTACGTTATTAGGGGCTAAAACAAACAAAATTGGGGTGGTTCTCTCTTCTCTTTTAAGGACGAGAGGCCGAAAATCCAAACCCCTTCCGGTGGCAAGTCCCTGTGCGAATTATGGAAGTTTATCCCCTAGAAATGAAAGCCCCTCTTGTGACTTGAAAACGAAAAGCAGAACAAAACGATCATAAAATGAATAATCATAAACAACTTTCTCTTTAATTGAATATGGCCAAAAATATATATAGCTTTACTTTCTTACCTTGAAAATGCGGAGAATAATTTGCAGTTTGTTGAACGCACTGTTGCTGCACAGCATACAGTTTCGCATCATGATCGGCGAGTTTTATTTCTACCCGCAAAAATCCACCCAAGCCAAACAGAAGAGTAACAGAAGATAAACAGATACTAAAAGCATTGAGCGAGCAGCCGAGACCATGGGAAGATTTCGATAGCATATCTTTTAAAGTGGTTAACACACAAACATGCAATCGTCGACTAAACAACGCTCTCTTTGTCTTGAAAAAATGAAATTCCTACAGCAAGCGTGAGAAGATTAATGTTATTAAAACAATGAGTTATTGGTAACATGAACTTCACGCAATGTGTCACGCAACAGTCTTTTTGAGTGTTGGGTTGAAAAGGCGGAAGCGCAGAACAAAAGCAATTTTTTTTTCGCACATAACGATTTTTTTTTTGGCGTCTTTATAACCTCAATCCCGTCTGACAGAGTCGCTCACATTCTGGCTTGCTTGGGAAGGGCAGTGTTAGCCTGAGTATCAGGCGTTTCTGGGGAAAAGGGGAAAGATGGAAGCGATTCCTTTCTCTTCTCCCCCTCCCCCCTCCCCCATCTAAAATCTCCTCTCCCCTAGCCCCTTAGGAAGGCCTGATACTCAGGCTAGAGCAGTGTATGAGAGAGGGTGCAAATCTTCTTAGGGCCTCCATATCTTCAATACGTGATCCTCCGAACCCCAAAGAAAAGTCTGCGCGCGCTTTATAAACGACCATTTTGCTGTATTTTCTCGACCCGTTGGCAAAGTAGCTAGTGATGTTGTAACTGTTGTGAAAAGAAATAAGATACTGGTCGGCGTCAGCAGAGTCAATAATGTCATCATCCTCATCCCATAGGTCGACCGACGGATTATTGAAGACACAGAATAGGTAGCTTTTTTAAAAATTTATTATTATTATCATTTTTTTTAATGAACAAGAGTGAGCAGCATAAAGCAACGAGAGTATCTTGTTTACTTGATTTTAGTTGTCCGACCGGTTTTGTATGATCACACAGACTTCATCAGGGAATATAACAAGATAGAGAAGGAACTAACTTTATACCTAATGATTAAGACAAAATCACAGTTATGCAATGTTTAACTTTGGGGCTCACGGAACATTGCAGATTTTGTAAAGAAGGATTATAGTCATATCGTGCACGTATATTTTGTGGGTGTGTTTTACTGTTCACACCCTTACAGGAACGGAATAGATAAAAGCTGTTTCTAATGTACAAGATAAAACATGGAATTAAAATGATTTATTCTAAATCGACTTTGTGAACTTGGATAGGTTTCCTTTCCTTACATCGGGTTCAAGTGAGGTCCAGATTTTAGCGGCTCGGAAAAAGAGTTTTTCGTCCAGTTAAGGTTAAACCTTCGCACCCTAAGATTAACACCATTTCCTCTTAAGTTATAAGTTGAGTCTTTAAAACTAAAAAAGTCACGAATGTACCTAGGTCCGTTGCAGAATAAAGATTTATAAAGTAAAAAAAAGTGAACTGCAAATCCTCCTATGTTCTAGAGTTTTCATGTTCACGATCCCCAGTAATTCTTAATGTGAGATAGTTTTACCTAGCCTAGTCCCTAGGCGTTCTCTCTTCATCCCTTGTCCGCGCGAAGTCTGGGAGAGAGCGGGCGAGGCTAGGCGTTCTCGGCGAGTATTTCTCGATGACGTTACAGCTCATGGTAGAGTCCAGGAATGACCGAGCCGAAAACGTCTGGGGACTAGGCCGAGATTTACCGTAACCTAAAACAGATCTCAAAATGTAAAAGTTAGCGTACTCGACGCGACTCGCTTAAGCTCAGAGTTCACAACAAACTGTAGCACAGTAGGGGAGGTATCAGAGTAATAACAAGTAATATCATCTGCGTAAAGCCTTAACGACATAGATTATGAGGAACGAAAAAGTTCAAATCGTTAATGAAGATGTTAAACAGAAGAGGCCCCAAAAGGGAACCCTGAGGTACACCAATTTTAAAGTCTCTGTAACTAGAACATATCCCATGAACTTTAACTTTCTGTTTGCGAACTGTCAGGTAACAGGACATCAGCTGCAAGGCCGATGAGGAGAGACCATATGCGCTAAATTTAGCCAGCAGTAAACTGTGATCGATTGAGTCAAATGCTTTGCTAAGGTCTATCGCAACTGCAACAACCGCTTTCCTTTTGTCCTGAGATTTCCTCCAGTTCTCGGACATTTTCAGGAGAGCAAAACAGCAAGAATGGTGCTTTAAAAATCCTGACATTTTCAACGACAGTTCACTTTGAAAGGCGTGGTGTAGTTGATCGTGCATAATTCTCTCGTAAACTTTGGACAAAGCGGTGCGGTCAAAACTAAGATGGGACGATAGTTAGCTTTGTTTTTATCCTCGTCTTTCTAAAAAATTGGGGAAATTTTTAATTATTTCAAGAATCAGAGATGGTGAAAGGTACAAATCCTCTTGTTTAAAAATATTAATTAGTGTTTCATGTATTTATTTCTTAAATAAGTTTCTACTGGCAGACGTTTTAATATTTTGAGGTAAAGCATACCATAACTGAACTCCAAGAAAATGAATTCCTTAGTTGTTCAAGGCGAGAAGACATGTTCTTGTTCTTCTTTGTTTTATGTAGTTAATTTCATGAAAGCTTTTAGCGACTCCAACTCTGATCCTATTCCTTTTAATTTCGATTTAAGATCATCATTCTCTTTCGTTAGTGCTTCCACTGCCATGAGGAACTTAATAGGGTTAGCTGCGCACCAAAGCCGATGTAATTTTGCAGCAAATTTTGGCGCTTCCGAACTCCTCGAACACCAGATTAGGATGGTCCATTATGACTTATTAATTTACACGAAAAACAAACAGCTGGGGTGAGCTGACCCTTGAAGAGCCGGATTTCCTTGGGTCTGAGGCAACCACACCCCAGAGCATAACAGGAAGTTGTTTCCTCATTTCTATCATTGATTGGTCACAGTTTTACAAGTAACTTTACCCTCCCACACAAAGCATATAGTTGCACTCAATTGCTTAAGTCAAAGACTCTAGTAGTGCGTACAGTTTCAAAAAATGAAGCAAAAAAAAAAAACAGGTTGTGAAGAAAAAAGCAGACGAACACCGCTCGATCGCTTGTGTTGTATGTCTGGGTTGTTGATGTCCGTCGCTTGTGGTGTCGCACTTATTCATGTGGAATTCAGGATTCAGAAGCAACAACGGCTGGTATCACAAACAACGACAATCTACGATCAGATGGAGACGACACTGTAAATTTTCCTCACAAAGAGAAAGCATGCGAAGAATCCCACTGTGCCTGGAAAAAAGAACAAAGAGATGAATATAACAAGGGATGCCTACCATTTACACAAAAAACTCGGGTGGAAATCTTATTCGTGTACGATTTTTTTTGTCAGGTTACTTGTCCGATTTCATGTCCGATATTTTGTCCAATTTCATGGCCGATTCAATGCCCTATTTCTAGTCCAATTTCTTGTCCGATTTCATGTCCAAGTTTTTGTTGGATTTCTTGTCCGATTTTTTTTTACCGATTTCATGCCCAATTTCTAGGCCGTTTTTTTTTTACCGATTTGATGTCCGATTTCTTGTTCGATTTAACGTCACATCTTTTGTCTGATTGCTTGTCCGATTTCGTATTTAAAAACCTGAATAACAGACTCTACAATTTGCATACTTTAGCCGCTAACGGTTGTCCAGCGATGAAGTGCTGGGAATAGCAGCAAAATGACCAATTTCCTCATTCAAGCTGAAATTTCGTTATTAGGATGGACTACAGCATTGATGATAAAAAATGAGGCAAAAGTTTTTCAAGTCGGAAAATCGAGTGGAACGCTTTTAGGGAGATTCACCCTTAAAACGTGTCTGAAAGTGATCAATATTATTAGTGTTCTTACCAGTAAATAGAAAGACGATTAGAACCATGATAAGAGTATAACCAAAGTAAAGGAAGGTTGAGGCCGTCCCACTGATGGTCAGCTTGGTGTAGAAGAAATGGGTACAGTACAAGAAGAAATACAAGGCAGTACAGCCGCCAGTCAGGAACGATCGCCACCACCAACGATAATCCTGAAGAACCACAGAACATTTTAAAAATTCAAATGACAAGACAAATAAATATAAATCAAATTCAAGAAAATGTTGCCAAATATGAGTAAAATAAAGGTTAAACATGCTAAGTCAATCCTGCAATCTTGGGCAAAAATGTCACGAAAATGGACGTTACTATGTTTAGTTTCGAGACAAAGCTCTTTAAAGAACTGTTAATTACAAATACTTCGTTCTTCCCCCCTCCCCCAAAAAACAACGTTGAAGTCCAGCTGGATAATTTCTGCTCCTGACTGAACAACAATGACAAGGGTGGGCAAGGAGAGAGGTCATAGCTGTACCAAATCTGCCGGAGAGGCACCCCGAGGGTACAAAATTCTTAACAATTTTTGTCCAAGATTGTGGATTCTAGGAGTCATACCCCAGCACGAAGATGAACATAGCACAACAGGACAGTAGTCTCTGATACAGTCAACAGCAAAATTAAACACACAACAAACAAGAACCCAAACATGTAGTAAATCTGATGAGACCTGTTTAAGGAAAAACAAAGACAAAACACCATCAATCCTTACACCTTCAAGACTGACCAACATTTTGTTTCTCCTTATGCAACACTAATCAAACAAGCAAGTTTGTGTGTACCCAACCCATACATTAATTTGGTCAACTTTAATTGCAACACTGATATTCTCAAAATCATGGTAACAATGACGAATTAGCACTTCATAAAACCACTAAAAGGCTGTTTTGGGGAAGTAGCTCTCATATTTTGCTTGCCTGGGGCCACTTCTAGCTCAACTTAGTTCCTGATGTCTTTAGAGGATGACTTGCCTCCAGGCGTTTAGCCAGACATTGAAAACTGGCCGTCCAGAAGGTATGTTTTGTCATAAAATTATAAGAGATTAAGTGAATTTTCCTCTTATTTATTCCAAAAATGGGCGTCCATAGGACGGCTGGACTCCCTTCTGGACTCCCTTCTGGCTAAAACCTTGCTTGCCTAGACCCAGTAAGCTTTGAAAGGCACTTGCCCAGCAAGCAAATCTACATGCCCCAGACTACCAACCATGACTTTGCACTAGACAGGAAAGTTAGAAACAACCACCAGGGTTTCCAATAAGGTTTTTACTAGCTGGCAAAAGCTTTGGAGTAGGCGGAGAAGGAAAAAAACTCGCGCCACAGGCACACTGAAAGCACGAATTACTAGGGGGGTCCAGGGACATGCCCCGTGGAAAAATGTTGCCATCGGGGCCTCTTAGAGTGCATTTCCAGCATTCTGGGGCAAAAAATTGGAGTGTTTGAACAGAACACAGACATCATTAAATTTTGGCTTTTTTGGGGTAGTTTCCTAAGAAAAGTAGGCGGCGAGTTCATGCGAAATTGCCCGCGAATTTCGCCAGCTGCTGGCTCTTATTGAGAACCCTGATTACCACATGATTGCTTTCAGCTCAGTTCAATTACTTACCAATTGCTGTTGAGAATGAAGAATGATTGGATAAAAATGCAGAAAAATGGTAAAACTCCACCCATGATGATTCCAGAGGCAGCACGGGTGAAGATGCTCTGCAAAATGAATTTCCGTAAACTGAAGATAATTGGTCTTTATGCTTGGTCAATAACCCAAACATGGGAGAATCTGTGAGTGGGCAAGATGACACAAATCCTGTGTTCTCACTGGCCACCTCAGCAGCCAAGATGGTAAGGTAAAGGCGCACGCGAGCTAAAGGCCCAAACGGCCGGAGCTTATCCCCGTTTCATCAGTATGAAACACCTAGGAGTATTGCTACTTCCCCCCCCTGAACGGGATGCTAGTCCATCACAGGGTTACCGCCCAGCAGTATACACCTAGGTGAAGGGAGACAAAGTGGAGTAAAGTTCCTTGTCTAAGAAAACAACGCGACAGGCGAGGCTTGAACCCCGGACCTCCGGATCCGGAGTTCAAGGTGTTAACCACTCGACCACGCACGCCTCCACAAGAAGGCAAGATGGACCTATCTTAACTGCTCAGGATTTCCCCCATTTGCCCGCAAGAAAATGTTCTCTTTCTGGCCATGTAATGAATGCTTTACTAACCAAACTTGTTCACTCAAGATGGCAGGATTTTTGTCTCGTTCTTTCTTGCGTATTTACTGCCCTTGATTTCTTCTCAGTCTATTAAAATGCAAGAAAAACCTTGGCCAAAATCCATTTATCTTAAGTGACAAAGCTTGATGCATGATGAAATACACTTAAAGAAAGTATTTACAGGTTTGCTAGATCTGCAAAACAAAACCATCAACAATGATTAAGAACTTTCCGGCGTTTAGAACTCTTGAAGATGTATCAAACACAACAATGATTACCTGTTCCGGAATCTGCCGAGGGATTTGGTTGGTTCGTACAGGCTGTTCAATTGGCTAAATACAATAAGAAAAGAAAGCTAGTTCAAAATAATGGCTTTATTACATAGTGCCTGAAATGATGTCCATTCCAAACTGCCAGTGCAGCCTGTTCTGTCATTTTAAATGATGCTAAATGTAATCTAGCTAGGTACAAGACACTGCTGGCAAGAGGTCTCTGTCTCTAATTATATGTGGGGTGGTCCTAGGGCATTTGCAGGGCAGGACATTTGCATTTTCAGTAATTTCACAGCACTTTCATTAAGACTGTGAAAAGTTAGAACCCCAGAGTCATTTCATAAGTAGGTTGAGTATGGTAATCCGGGTGAACGTAGTCCTGAATAGGACTGTTGACAGAGTCTAACATTTTGACTTTCATTAAGGTCAATTCATTTTGTTCAGATTGCTGTTTGTGCGCAAATGTTTTAGCCATTTTGCTCCCAGCCCTTCCCTCCCTCTGGTTGTGTCTGGTTCGCTGGGTGATGCTGCCTAGTAGGTGCCCCTAACGGGGTTGTCATGGTTACCGACTGTGCTTGGTTACGGGTCCCTCAGTTTGCCCACACCCATCTATTGGAAGTGGGTTAAAGCTGGCTTTGATCTGTTAAGCTAACTGTTTCTTTTTGACATGCAATATTACATGTACTTATTAGTACCTTCTTTTTAAATCCTAGATAAGCCCCCAGAAAGGTAAGAGGGACAGATATACCAAACCTGTTGAGCAACAAAATCACTCTTCATTAACCATTTTTTGCAAAGGCAGTGTTTCTTCTAGAGAATGAAAGATTGGCATAATTTACTCTGCTAATTTGAAAACGAAACCTCATCTAAGTCAAGACAAATAATTTATGAACAAAAATGTGTAAAAGGTAATAATAAGAGCAATGTTCCATGTGAGCCTACACTTGTGAGTTTGACCACAAACTAACAGAGACTGCTAAGCTTGTGACAGTTAACTTTGTTAAATTTTCCATTGACCTGAACTAATATAATACATCATAGTGCAGAAAAAACATACCACAAGGCTAAGAGATCGCGCAGGGTGGTAGATGGGACAGCAGCTGATGAACCTTCTGCCCACAAAACAAGATTCAACAGGAAGAAAATACCAAATATCAACCTGAAATCACAAAATACCGATCGAAAATAACCTTTGATTTAAGACCCAATATCAACATGCACATTCTCTACACTGTCCTTCATACAGTTCTTATGGTACTGCTTGGGAGAATTTGTTCAAACATCAAGAAATTTTATTTACCTTTGGTGATCACTTTATTTATTCTGATGACCTGTATGTTTAATCAGGCAGTATTACAGAGCTTTAGATTCTGAGACGAGGACGACTATGAGTACGAGATTTTCCGTTTACTAAGTAGTGCTCTTGCATGAGCCAACGCCATTTTGGTGGGAACAAGTTATCAAATTTTAGAAGTTTAATCATTTTGCGACCGGGAAAGGGCTAAACATTCTCCAATAAAAATAACCACACTAATTTTTCAGGTGAAAAATAAAACAATGGATCTTTCGAGGTTGAACGTTTTTCGAAGGGGAAGGAGACTGTTATTGGCCTGCAGTTAATTAGCTTTACATGAATACTGTTGCCAAGACCCTGCCACGAATTGGAGAACCTAGATAACCAAAAATTTGTTTTCCTTTTTTTTAGTTTTGGGGGTGTTCCATCAAAATGAAATATTGAGTTTCCTTGAACACTACAGAGAGTACTAAAATGTAGAATCCTGCGTTGTTGCACTGAAGAATAAATGCAGTAACAAATGTTAACTCACCCAGGAAAGAAGAATGCAGACAACAGAACATTTGTCTTCCACAACTCACCACCAATCACTAAATGTTAAAAAAAAAAAAAAACATGAACAGTTAACAAATTAAGCCCAGTTTGCTAAACAAATGAAACAACATGGGTAAAGGTATGAAAGGTTTCACTTGACAAGATAGAAAGAGAGAAACTTGCATAATAAAAATGATCATTTGTCTGTCAAGACAATTCTAAGACAAAAGCCAGGCCATTGATGAAACTTCAGTCACTTCAATAGTCTCTCCTTAGGGGCGGATCTAGGAAAAATACTGACCGATTTCCTAAATGAGCGCCGAAGGGGCAAACTTCTGGGGAATCCAGGGGCAATAACAAAACAGTCCAAAGACTGTTAAGCTTATCCAAAAGCTATTACCAAGGGAGGAACTACGCACTCCAGTCAGAAGACTTGCACTATCATTAAAAAAAATAAACACTAAGCTGGAGTTTACTCAGTCACAATTCAATTCTGCATAGTAAGTTGATGTAGGTTTAATTTAAGCTGCACTTCATTCTTATAATTTTGGATCTGTAAATCACTATCCGTGATAATTTAACACTCTGCAAAGAAAACTATCAAGCTGAGCCCAGCGTGATAACAGTAATTGCAAAAAAAACATTACATTCACGGACTAAAGAAATCGCTTAGTTCAGATCCAGAAGGCACTCATCAGGTAAAAGTCGTGTAGGCCTACCACCCCCTTTTATTGTTAAAAATTTTTCCACTTTAACTCCCTAAAACCCCTTTCCTGGGTTTCTGAGTCATTCAGACAGGATATTGGCCTCTTCTTGGATGAAGCCTTGCAAGTTGGAAAGTTTTTTCTTCATCAAAAAATATCTACTTTGAAAAATCTGTCCAATTTCAGTAAAATGGTGGAAACAGGTGTGGATCCGCACCTGCTCCTGTTAAGGTAGATTTCCACTGTCACATAGTTTTTAGGTAAAATTTTAGGCGCATATATTAAATAGAGGCAATGTATAGAAGGTTGCACATAAACTTTAAAAGTTGAACCTTGCACAACTTTTGCATTTACACCCAGCTGTTCATACATTGCCTCTATTTTATTTACAGATGTATGCACGTAAAAGAAATCTACCCTAAGGGCAGAAATAAGTTTAAAAACTAACACTTACTTTTGTAAATTCTAGCAGACACATAACCAGCAGGAAACCCAAAGCAAACAAATGATACCTAATTAGAAAAGTAAAACCTTACCTTTATTAAGTGAGATCATAAAAGAATACCATTTTACGAACAATGCAGCAAACAAAAACAACACAACTACTCACCAACAAACAAGTCATCAAGGCTCCACGATTTGCAGGAGACAAAAACCCAAGACAGGCAAACACTGAAAAAGTCACAAGTTCAAACATAATGTAGAGTACACAAAATAAAATAATTTATCTTCCTACTGATACACATGTATCAAGAAAGATGTACTAGGAGCAATATGCAGAATGAAAAAATTAATATTCCAACTAGTTTTCTGCACGTAAAAGGTTACAAGTGGAAATCCCATGGGGAGAGGCGTCTGCAGGAGAAGGACTGTGAGGTTATTATTTTTACGAGACTTGATAGAAAAATTATGCACCCCCCACCCTACCTTAACATAAATCACTGCATGCCCAAAGCAACCAAAATGATCAGATTAATTATCACAGAAAATATTGCCAACTTACCTAGTGTAAGAAATACCATGAAAAAAATTTGAGATCCACTGCCAAGCATGACAGAAAGAAGCATGCCTTTCTTTGGTGGACGGAAAACATCTCCATGAAGTAACTTCCAGCTAAACTCCTCTACAAACAGCTAGATAAATGAAATGTATAAATTTATTAATCCAGCTAACTAAACAAACAGACACCCCATCAGAGTTCAATTACATAGCCTTATATTAACCAAGGATAGATCAAACTGACCTTCAACATATATTTCCCTCTGCAGGCCTTCAAACAATAATTATTCATTAGCCTGTGAGAGAATCTGTTTTTTTCCGCTTTAGTTTCTAGCTTCACCCACCGAGAAAAACCGTCTGCGAAAGCGAGCCGATAAAAAATTTCCATGACATCGACTGTTAGTGACCAATCACAACCAACCTTGCACATTCAAAGAAGAAGCACGCAGAAGATGTGTTGAGGAAAGAATGGGACATTTTCAGGTTTGAATTCAACAAGCATTAAGAGGAACCCTTGCGACTTGTTGTTCAATCAAAGAGCAATGTTTTCATGAATCTTTCGACTAGTTTCGGAAAGTCTGTAGTATTTCAGGCTTTGTCTATTGTGTATTCTTATGTGGAACAACAAACTAGAGCCAAAAAAACGGATGCTCTCGCAGGCGATAGCATGTGTACAGCCGCTCTTTTACTAGCCTGGGAACTGCAGACATAATTTCTTCTCCTCAGAATGACACATTAACGGATCGTTGGACTGATTGACGAAATAGCACCAGGAGGATTCATATTGAAGAAAAGATTAGGGAAAATACTCTATCTTTTTGCCTAATGAGTCAATGGTTTACCACATCTTGTTGTTTTGATTATATTCGAAATGATAAATGTCCTAATGAGAGTAGACGCATCATGTCGTTTGTCGCTACTGACTTCCTTTCTGGTTCATTGCAGGAAAGTATGCTTTGGAGAACTCTTCGATAGTTTGTTGTGTGCCACTTTAGATATTTTTAGTATCCTTTATCTTTGGAAACTAGGACACGTGGTAATTGATTTCCAATGCGTGGTTGCTTCTTGGTTCAGACAGAACTTTGATCAGATCGAAAGCATTTTATATTATTTTGTTCTTATGTTTCCTTAAATATATGTTTTTTTCAAGGTTTTAATTTCAATAGTTTTTTATAAGATAAGTCGAATTGTTGTAGCTGAAATGACATCTTCACTATGATCGATCAATTTACTGCTGTAAATATTTATTTCATGCTGGGTCCGGACCAGGTTTATAATATTTCAGATCATTGTTTTGTGGCGATACAGTTTGTAGGATTTTGAATTATTTAAGAGCGATAGTCAGAGATTTTGGAATCAGTCAAGGATGTGTCTGTACAATCGATTCACCACCTTTTGTCAGCGCTGGTTAAATTGAAATAAATCACCGGGCTGAGCAAGAAGTAATTAAGCTATGTTATTTTCCTTTCACTGTAGGCAGGGGCATAGCCAGGAGTTTTTCAGAGGTACGCACAATTCTCCAAATCACTTTGCACCCCCCCCCCCCCCCCGCCCAACCCACCCTCCAAATGTAAATTCGCAATGTTTTGTAGTGTAAACAATTTGTCCAACTTGTCTTGATACTTTTTTGCATTTGATCATACGAGTTTGCGGTAAAACCAAAATGGAACTGTCTCTTTCATAAATATAGGGCGTCTTAGCAACGACAATGGAGAGGGCAACGAAAACATCCCTGGCTATCAAAATGAAAATGCGCGCTTTTTTTTAAACTTTTCTGCATTTATTTCCACCAACTCTCCTAAAATGGAGTCTTGGGGACGCATTTGTTCCTGTGTTTATGTCCTCCAAACATCGTTGCAAAAGGAACTTTACCGTCGTGTTCGTAAAGGTTGTAAAGAAAAGCCCACTGGACATGCAAAATTTGTTCTTTTTCATTTACTTATTGGGCTTATTGCTGTCGCCATCAATGTCGCCTTCGTCGTTGCTACCAGATTTATCGATGTGCGTAAACGGTTATGAATCCGAACACATTTTAGTCAAAACGCCTGCCATCTTTTCACTAGTCAGACATGTATGTTATTCAAGATTCAGTCCATTAATGAATTGCTTCGTTTCTCTGGAAACTGAAATATGGGTAGAGAGGCAAAAAAAAGTCCTTTGTTTTAGAAAAAAAATTATTTCAAAGAATTAAGAAGAGTTGAATGAATTGAGGCAAACTGTGCTCTTAAGTTATTCTCTTTAGATATTTTGCTTTCTTTTTAGAATTAATTTTCCATCTTTTATTATTTATTCATCTTATATCTTTTTTGTGCACAACTTAATTTTTCAGGTACGCACATGCGTACTGTGCGTAAAGGTAGCTACGCCCCTGGGAGGTATATTTTGTCCAGGTTTTGTTATGTCACGTTCTACCGTATTTTATAAAGCGAATTAAAACAAAGGCCCACATCACATACATAGCTTATGAAGCCATTGCTTCACAAAGAAGTCAGTATTCATTGTCACAGGAAAATTTGTTATAGTTGTGAAATTCACGTTCCAAAACATATTTGGTAACTTTCACCAAAATCCAAGACACACACCAGTACGCGAGGTTGCAATGAGTCACTCGAGCTGCATTCTATCCTTTGATCTGATTGGTGAACATCAAAACAAAAGGTTTTACGTGACGGAAATCGTTTGTCCCTCATGTTTTTTTTAAATTTTTTTTATTTAATATGTCTGTTTATTTCCTATAAAACTACAATTACACAGTGCATACTTACTATTACACTAATAATACTAAAATAAACTTACTTACACACTTATGCAGTAACCATAGCATAACAATTACACAGTGCCTACTTACTAGTACACAGTATCTTAAAAGTAACAATATAATGCAACGACAATTAAATAATACTAAACTTAACTTATAGAAGCACAGAGCCAGAGGTTATCGCCCATTTCCTAGTAAATTTTTCTATTGTATTGTTTTTAATACATATATATTTCTCCGTCTCATATCTATTTTTGACCTTTAGCTTGAAACCAGTTATATTTGGAAGCGTTTCAGACCTTCTACAATCCCAAAGATATACCTTAGTAATCAGTAACAAATAATTGAGTAAGGGGCATTTAGAGGTTATTATTCCTATCAATATGTCTTGCAGAGCAAGGTGAAAGAATTCCCTTGTTAAAGAATAGTAATAGGATTCGAACTGTTTCCAGAAAAGCTGGGAGTACACACAATGGAAGAAGAAATTTTGGTAGCGTTTCTGGTTCTGATTCACAGAAAGAACATTTATCATCCGCCCTCATGTTTGCACACGTTATTTTTCAGAGGGAGAGAAGCAACGATCAGAAATATGTCTGTGGTTTGCTGGCTAACAAACAATTTTTCTGTTTAGGAAGGATATATGTAATAAATTTTCTGACTAGGTCACCACTTGGGTCAGCACACAAATAAACTACAAGTACGTAGATATGCCCAAAAATGGAAGCTACTCATAAATAGCTCTGAAAATTGAACGGCAACCCAAAAAAGATTTTTTCTGCAGAATTTATACACACTTTTCTTAAGATCTACTTGTGTACTGTACATATCTCATAAGCCAAGAAAAGTAACTTCTTCGTCATATGCATCTGTTTAAACAACACTGTGTTTTTGAGACCTTTGTGTGATGTGCAGAATGTCACACACAATTAACCAAACAGAAGGCAAAACAACATACCGCTGAATCCATGACTTTATGAATCATCAAGGCCACCGTACCAGAAAGAAACAGGACAACAAACAGAGAGTTCATGATGCTGAATACAAAAAAAAGTAACAGCAACTCAAATGTTTAGTACATGTAAGTCCAACACAATAATAAATTTATCTCTCATTCCTTGCTGAAATATAAATGTGCAAATAAATAAATAAATTAATTAATTAATTAATACATAAACTAACAATATTTATAGCAACAGAAAATGGTGAATTAGGAATTTTCAGCTTCTCTTTTGAAGTTTAGCTAGTAAACTTGCTTTGCTCTGCTCATACTGGCCCCAATAGCCACATACAAATAAATAATTGTTCTCCAAAGTTATCCCATAACTGCACATGTACATGTATTTCCCTAACGAATTAGTTACGAGAATCTGATGAAAGATCAAAGCAGTTTTGAGGCATGGGGACCTCAAAAAGGTAAATTCATGATGAATTTGGTCCAGTTAGCTCAAAATGTCTGGAATTCATGTTTAAAGATTTTCCCTGTAATCTTCACTTTATTTGGAGAAGACCAAGACCACATTATTTCACTAGCATGAATTTCAACACAGCCTGAGAGCTCTTTCTGACCAAAGCTTGCGGAGGTCTTAGAGTGTGATTGTCATGTTTCTTACCTAAACCACTGGATTTTAGTATGAGGCATGGAGTCCAGAATGTAGTCCCAGCGTGAGGCCCACTTATGATTTGGGTCTTCTTCTTTCTACAACAGCAGGAGGATTGTTGCAGTGTAATAAAAATGAATTAATTAGATCACCAGTGTATATTTAAATGCTCTGTTACAAGGTTAAAAGATTGGCCATTCAAATTAGGATTTGCCAACTAATGGGTTAGAATCTTGCATAAGTTCAGACTCATTACAAAGGTTTGAACATTCCTCAATATTATTCTTTCCTTCAAATTCCCTGTCTTATCATGACTTTTTCCATGACCTCCTCCAGTTTTCCATGATCTTAGGTGTAACTGTCACCTCGAAAATACATATTTTCAAAACTATCCTTGTTTTAAGGTATTCTTTGACATAACTCAGTTCAACAGACAAAAATTCAGGACTCCATAGAAATGTGTGGCATTGGTGCTGTATAATTACATGTACTTGTCTTGTCTTGTTTTTCCTTGCCTTGCTAGCTGCAGTGACTAATCTACCAAACACAGCTTTAATTTCCCAAGAATTTCCATGACTGACAACTAAGATTAATTCCATGACTTTTAAATCCAGGCCTGGAAAGAGAAATTCTTAAATTTCAAGACTTTCCAGGTTTTCCTCAACCCATACATGTAGTATGAACCCCATCACAGTGTTACCCATAACCACCACAAGAATAGTCTCCTCTGCCTGTACTTAGTTTTGTTCCTCAAGAGACAAAGAAAGTAAAAAGAATAAAAGAGTTTGTGAACTTACCATAAAGGAGACAGAGTATGAATAAATGATGGATAGTTCATCTTTGGGCTCTGTAGGTATTCCCATAGCTGGAAGATCGCCACATTCACCTTCTTTCTCATGTTTTAAACTGCAAAAGAAATAAATAGAGATGTTTGTAAAGTGAGGGGAGGGGGGGCAACTAATGGGCCCATACAAATCTCTGTAAAATGATAGAGCAATATCTTTGTTCACTTTGATGTATCACCTTTAAACTTTGTATGTTTTACCATTTTAAAAGCGTTCTTTTCAACAGTATTGAAGTATATTATCTTACTGGTCTTTACCAAAACTTAAACAGAACTATGAAAGGGTCTATTAATTTGCAATATATTTTTGACACCACATAAATTATAAAAGGGCCATTAATTTGCACTTTATTTTTGACACCACATAAATTACCTTTTGGGTGAAACCTGAGCAGACATAAGACGCGCACCATCCCAGTCTTGCCCATTACCATCTTGGTACTTGATTTTAATATCAACATGGTTAAACACATAATGCATGCCACGCTCATTAAACTTGCTCTGAAATAAAGTACATGTAAATTAGTATCAGGTCAGTGAAATACTATGCACTTCAAGAGTTAAATAACAATTATTCACCAAAGGGGAGGTGGCTAGTAGTGGATATTTACCAAGGCCGCGAAGCTGCGAGGTAAATATCCACTACTATAGCCACTGACACTGAGGTGAATAATTGTTTTAGTATATACTAAAACAGTGAGATAATTGAGCACAAAAATGATGATTTTTAACTCATTTACTGTTGCCAAAGATTACAATTTTGGCGCGCGATGACCAAACGGCCGTGGTCGTCGCTTTTTCTTGGCGACAAATAAAACTTTTGAAGGCGTTTGTTTGGCTCTTGTGGGGACGTTTCTTCAAAAGGAGTTGTGAATTCTTTTTGTACTTAAAATCATTCTGTAAAAAGGATTATTAAGTTTAGTCTTAAGCTCTTTATAAACAAGTAAACTAAATAAAGTAACGCAAGACTTAAGCTAGCTTAATTTGCATTTGTAAACAAAAAACGTTTTCATCGGTTTTATCGATAAATTAAAGTAAAAAAGACAAAGCTTTACCTGTTAAAACTTCCAAACCGAATTTCGTCACCTTCTTCATGTATTTCGGAAATAGCTTGCTTGATTAGTTGTCAAATTTCTTAGTTCGTTACGGCAGCAAACCGGGAAGGCATTTTGCTCGCAACTTGCGCGCGTTTGGCGTCGCTCACTCGGAGGAACTGGAGGTGAATCAGTGAATAGTGCAGGATATTCACTGATTGAGTAGCCAATCAGAGTGCGCGAAAAACACTATCCACTGTTTTAGTATATACTAGAAAAATATATGTACGGATCAACATATTGAGGGATTTTTATGGATGCTTTCACCACTTTTTCAGAGCTGCACTGTGAAGTATTGGACTTTTTTATTTTCATATTTGCATGCAAGTGGTTTGTGATTGCCTCCACGTTTTACCAAAGTAAATGCACATCCAGCAGAAGACTGGTGTCTAAATCATCAACTGTGATAGCAAGCAGCATGTCAAAACTCATCTTGCATGCTATTGTTACCATTACACACAGCCAACTGACAAAAAAAGTATGGGCTGTAAATGGAATTTGCAGTCTGCAACATGATTTCATGTTAAACAATCTTTCCTTACCAAATAAATTTGTATGATTTGGCCTTGTGTGTTGATAATAATGACAATCACGTGACTCTTGGAGGACATATAGTCTATTTGTGTCCCTCGTATACTCGGGCCAAAATTAACTATATGCCCTCCAAAAGTCATGTGATTGTCCTATTAACCAGGGCCTAGTGGTTCAAATGTTGGATAGAGGTATCCACTTGATTAAACACTACCCAGCAGATAAATGGTAGGAAAGAACCAATAATTGTGTTGACTACGTTTGTCTGATGGACAGTGATTCATCCAGTGTATGACATTATCTATGTTTGAACAACTGGGGCCAGCCATACATTGTCCGAAGAAGGGTTAAAATGACAACTTACAGCCAGGAAATACAAAAGTTCTCTGTGCATGTTGAAATGTACTGTATCTCCTGGGCAAGCACAGCAAACGAGTGCAATATTTATCAACACAGTCACTCAAAGAGAATTTTCATAGATGTATCTCCCAGTGGCTACATTTATGTAATGATCTATTTACAGCTGTATCACATAAATGCCAATCAAATACATTTTCTGTAACAAACCATTTTCACTTTAATATTTTTTCTCTTGCTGTCAATGATTCCATTTATTGTTGCATAACCGAGGTTGTCCGAAAGTTTTGAAGTAGATGGCAGAGTTGTCAAACTAAGTGGTCAGTCCAGGGATATTTTATTTACAAAACGCCATCCATAAAGAAACGCCAAGCAGAGTATCCAGCTAATACTAACCAAATAGGTAGCGATTTTCACGGGCAGCCAGCTACTTTTGACAACCCTGCATAACAATATAACAATGGTGATCTCTTCACAACAGGTAACATGTCAACTTCTGATGTGATAACATCATGTTCTGGCATGAAAGCTCACCTGGTTTATCATTAGTGTTTATACACTGTGATAATAAAATTAATAGATTTAATTACAAATGGACAGCAACATTTGGACTTAATCTTCTAAAATCTTAAACAAAAATCAAATAAAGCTTACACTTGTAACGCAGGCATCTCGTGCCTGTCCATCTTCAGGGACATGACAGCCAATTGGGAATCCTGTTGAACAGTACTGGGGTGGTTCATCATCATAACACCATGTAACTGGCATGTTATCAATAATCCTATCAACAGATAAGAGAAACAAGTTTTTTAAACTCCATAAAAAGGCACTTCGGAAAAACTACCTTCTTTACTAACCCATACAAAAAACCTTTCTGCACGACTGTCATTGAGGGCCAAGCTAGGCCAGGGATTTTGTTCCAACTACTACAAATGCAACCCCTGGCAATAATCATACAAAAATAGTTGAAAAATAGAATAACAAGAAATCCCTACAAATTTAACTGTTTGATTCCCCGCCTACTTGTTGTATTAACCCTACAACTTGAAATCTTAGTCACAACACTATTTGAGTTTTCAGCTTTCCTTTCCCTCTTCTTTGGACCAGTAGTTACATGTACATGTATGCAAACTCCCTTTCTGTCCTTCTCCCTTGTTGTACCGGTATGGCTTTAAGTAACATTTTCAGGGATTATATGGAGCTTTCATTTTTCATGACTGAGGACAACCACAGAGTAACAATGAGAAAAGCAATGGGAAGATTATGTATCGTGACATGAAGGGCATACCAGTGATTTTGATAATTGAGAGCAATTCCATTTTTCAAGAAGTCCAGTTTCTTCATCTGTTCCTTGTCACCATTTTTATAAGTTTTCTTACAAAGAGTCTTACACTGGACATCTTTCTTGAAAGTTATCTGTTTCATAAGAAAATTTAAAGGGATAAAGAACAATAATTATATTCAAAAGGTTGAGTTTGATCGTCCGGGTGAACGTAGTCCTGAATAGGACTGTTGTTGTTGACAGTGACTGACGTTTCGACAACCTGTGCGGTAGTCATCTTCAGAGTCAAAGTGAGTTGTGTCACGTCAGTTGATGGTATTATACTCTGGTTATTGATCTGATTGGTCAATTATCTCGCGATGTTATTGGTCGTCTGTCAGTTAAGCCGTGATGTTACGGCGCTGGTAACTCTTGGCTACGATTAAGTGGCATTTGTTCTAAGTTAGTAAACCAGCTTTCTAAAGTAAGACGTTGATAGTAGTCTGTAGAATACATTATACATGTCGCAGAGTCCCAGTCAATTTGATGTTTCGTCTTTAAATGGTGCTCAGCAATGTGATTGTTGACGTCACCATTCCTCGTCGCACCTTTGTGTTCGGTCAGTCGCGTGCTTAGGTTTCTGCCGGTTTCACCAATGTAAGATCAAACTCAACCTTTTGAAATGACTCCTGGGTTCAAACCTTTCACAATAATTATATTATATTACATGTAAGCTCTCCTTACAACGATAGCAATGGGGAATTCAAGGGAATATTATTAATCCCTAGAAAGAAAAGGTACTAAAAATGGCCCACAGCCTGGTTTTATAGAACTATTCCTGCAATCCTAGTTGCTTTATACAACTCAGCCAGGTCCTTGATTAAAATACTGATGATGCTCGAAAAATAGGACGAAGACCGAAATAATGACCTACTAAAGTGTAGTTGCCAAAAACTATGAAATTAAAAGAATCAAGTGAACTAGGAGTGATCTTATGGCAATTTGGATTTTGTACAGTACAGCAGCCTTGTTGGAGATTATAACTTCAACCTCCAACATGGGAAACGAAAATAACCCTACTAACAACAAAAGTGTTGCTTTCTGTGTTTTTGGAACATCTTAACTTTTTCATAATACAGCTGTAAGCAACATAAATATTACATGAGTAATAAACGTCATTCAATATTTAAACTGCTTGTCATAAAACTTCCATTAATTGACAGTGATTTCAATTATGTAACACACAAAATGTATGACGGATGTTCCGTCAAAACACAGAATGAATGGTTGATGAATTCTTACATTGTACATAGAAGGCCTTATTCTTTCTCCAAATACAACCTAAGTGGTGAAGCAAATAAAATATCCATGATAAATGATAGAGTTGTTTGTACAGTTGGTTACAATTTTATCACAATATATTGGTGCACTATAAATTTGCATTATTTAATTTAAGATTTTCATAAACAGAAAACTGTAACAGTGTGGAGGCCTGTGTGGCCAAGTGGTCTCAAAGTTCAGATCTGGAGGCCCAGGGTTCAAGCCTCGCCCAATACCTTGTCTCCTCAGACAAGGAACTTTACTCCACTTTATCTCTCTTTACACAAGCGTACAAACGGATACCGATGACACACTGGGGGAGGGGACTAGCATCCCATCCAGAGGGGAGTAGCAATAATCCTAGGCATGCTTCCTGCTAAGCAAACCGGGATAAGCTCCAGCCATTTGCGCCTTTGGCTTGTGTGCGCCTTTGCCTTTTTACCTTTTATACTATAAGAGTAATAATCAATTAACCCATATGCGGATGATTTACCACAACTACACAGAAATCGTAAACAGTTTGGGTTTTGCATAAACTCAAACATACACTGGGTATTGCCAACCTTTCATCCTAAAAAAATTATTATTGAGTATCAAGTTACATGTATTTGTGACATGAATTATATAAGGCAGGAGACTAATCAAGGATCACAATGACCTATAAAATAATCTCACTGTCAAACCTGAATCATGCACTGAATGCAAGATGGATTAGCTAATATTATAACCATATTGTAAATAGTTTTTTTAGTGTTTTTACTAGTATTGATATTATATTATTTGTAATTGTGTTTTGAGGGCCACAATTTTATTAGCCTTGTTAAATAAAGGCTTTATTTATTTACTTATTTATTTATTCATTTATAACCACTAAGCAATGCCTACATGTAGGCTTGCACATGGTTGAAGACAAAAAGCCTGAAGTTTGCTGGCCACTGCAATGGGGCTATCTGCGAAGGTGAACATTTTGTACTCCTTTGGCATCCATCATATGGTAGCACTGGTGTAGACAGACCAGGTAGAATGCAGGGTGTTTATTAGGCATCAAAGATTCGAGAATTCTCCGTTTACTACACAGAAATCTCCAGCCAATGTTAGGTAGCCTATGACTATTTTTTTATTTAGACATGGAGTGTTTTTCAAAGTATTCTCCTGGAATGTTACACCTTACTCCTGCTACTAGAATTCTTAATGAAAACCCTGAGAATGTATGTCAGGTGTTAACAACAGAGGAAAAACTCATGCTTTCTGGATGGAGTGCCAATAGTCCCTTTTGGTTGATTGAGATCAACTTAATCAAAATCATAAAGATTTAAATTCAGTATTAGTGTTATTCACCTGTCCAAGATTTTCTGTGGGAGTCTTTTCATCTGAGGTAGGAACACAGAAATCAAATCTGAAAAACAACACAAATGACCAAATCAGTCTGAAAGTGTCTTGCATTCTACCATGGACATTACACTGTACACACACAAAAGAAATTCCCATTTGTAATTGTACAAGCCTGTCATAAGTCCGAAAGGATCAAATTAATGGACAAATACACGGAGGATTTGGCCATGGGGTGTAGCGATATTCATGAACCTTTCAACAACAACAAAACTTCTACCAACAAACAACAACAACTTCATTTAAATCTTTCAATTATTTTCATTATTTATTTCAATTATTCAAATCTTTCATTATAAAAGAGAATGCTTTCAATAAGATTCCATTTTGATCATATTATTTGAAATAATGGATATACTGATTTTTGCAAATGATTGTCTCTAAGCCTTAAATAAGTCTTACCATCCCAACATTTCACAAAATTTCTTTAATACATGTACAATATAAGATCAACAGGTCAACTAGCCTTACCTTGAGGTTAATGTAATATGTAAACACTAAACGGAAGAAAGTGCAAAGATAGTCATGTCCAATAGCCCGGGGCTAGTGGATTTTGCTCTCGGGCTAGGGAATTCTGTTCTATTAACTTGCCCAACGGGCAAGTGAATTTTTTGAGGAAACTCAAATTACAGAAGGATTGTAATCAATCCTGCTAATCAAAAAGGGTTTGGGTGCTAGTTGAAATGACTTGTGGGCTCGTACATGCTAGCTACAGCTTGCCCGAAAGGCAGGCTGTAACTCTGACTTTCTTTGCACCCTGACCTGAATACAATTTTTCTGCAGTGTGAAATTTTAGTGTCAAAATTAGCCTCAAGTTAAAAGGTCCTCACTGGAAAGACCACCCAGTAATTTTGGATTTGTATATTTTTTAGTCTGGCTAAGGGAATGGATGCATACATGTATAAGGGAGAGGATGCTTATCGCAGCTTGGGTTCTTGTCTTCACTAATGTACAGGACTGATACACAACAGGCGAATAATGACATCAATATAAACCAATACCTTGAATATTCAAAAGGAATTACAGTCTTCACAGAATTCAATCGGTTGACAAATAACTCAATTTTATTCTGTAAAAAAACAACGCAAGCTTGGAAGTGAAATGTTGAAATAACTTGTTAAAATAAATCTTAACATGTAGGGGGAATGTTGGGATCTGGACAGTACTATTAAGTCTAAAGATGTCTGTCTGTGCAAACAAGTTTCTAAACCAGATGAGATACACATATAATTATATACATGTACGGTTGGTTTTTGCCTTCTTGTTGTTCTTGCCATGTTTTTAACTATTATTTCGCCTAGTTCTTACTCTTGAAACGAGTGAAATGTCCGCCATTTTTGTTTTCACAAACCAAAACAACTCAACCTCGTCCCCAGGTCTTCTCCGTTAACGGTACATTAACCTGCAAGAAAGCTGCACTTTTGACGTCATCGGTTCATAATTGCAAAATTCTTCCAAATTTGGTCATCAGTAGCTGGTTATGGTGAATTATGCATGTGCTTTTAGCCAATCAGAATTGGGGAAATATTTTGAATGAATAATAATTACGGATTAATAAATATGTATGTATGACGCCGTTTGCAATGAAAAGAATACGTATTGCAACAATTGGCAACGTTAACAATTTAAGTTAGTAAGTTCGCTTTTTTGCTCATTTACAGTGCCCTGAAGATCAAACCAAACAGTAGATGAACGAGTCTCAAATTAGCAATAATCAAACTGCTGATACTGCCTAAAACAACGCTTACCAAACAAGCTTTACTTTCCTTCCCCTTTTCACAATATGAAACAGGAGCAAGACCGGGTAAATAAAACGCGGCACAACATGAAATCCACGCACTAAAAACCAAGATAAAGGTCCCTGGTGAGCTGCAGCGGTCCATTTGCTTCAAGAAAGTGCTTTTCCTTTACCCAGTTAGAAAAAAACCGACAAACTTTCAACCATAAACATTAATCAACACCAGGCTAAGCTTTAACACCAAACTTCCGCATCTGGGAGCTCGAGGTAGAGCGGCATCCATGCGCAGTGACAGTAAGCAATGGAGCGTATTCACTCACGTGGCATCATCTATTTTTTCGTAAGAGCGTCGAGATCAAGCGCTTTGCGTTACGGGCTGCCATCTTGAGACTGTGAACAGTCTATTATATGAACAAAAGAAAGTTTTTACATAAGAAAAGAGTTCAATTCCGACAGGGTTGTCTTGGTACACCAACATGGCCGCCGTTTCATTGTTACGGCCGTCGTGACGTCATGTGCACTTGGGGGTAAAAGCACCAAATGTGGGGTAGTACTTGTGGTGGTGGTTGCAGTTTCCAAGTAAACTGCTGCTACTGATGTTTAGCTGATCTTGCCATATCAATAAGGTGTGATGTCCCAAGAAAGTTAAACCGGGTCTAACTAATCTAATTTTTAAGTGGCCTGGGGGGGAGGTTTCAACACACCTTATGAGGAGGGGTCGGAGTCTGTACCCATGTTTGTATAGGTTTCTCTTGTGATTTTTCGTCCAGGTGTAGTAAGCGCATGTTTTATACATTTTCAGTACATCAACCTGCGGAAATAAACGACATGATTTATTTATAAGGCACTTTTTAAGGCTATTTAGTGTTTTAGGCTAGTAACCGTAGACTGCGAGCAGTCTCTTATTTTTCTTTGCAAAGTTACTCACACGCGAAACCTAAGCACGCGAGCGACGAAGCCGCGAGCCGCGAGAAACGAGGGCGTAAGCCCGAGAAGAAAAAATATCGTCTCGTCTCAATTGTAATAACAACGTCGTGGTTTGCAATCGCGCTGGATTAGATAAGAACTAGACGCATTTTAAGAGAAAAGACGGACTGCAATCAGTCTAAGTAACCGTTACACCATTTATAACACAACTTACATCTTGTCAAGGATTTTAGCAGCATTTCGAGTCATTCTCTCTTTTTTCATTTATCACAACTGTTATTTTAATCGCATCGAAGATAGCCATTTTATGTCATTGAGCTAGATCCTTATTTTTGTAAAGGCAACGAGCTTGATCCTCTCCGCCTCGCATTCTCTACAAAATTTGCAACGCGTAAACATTTTCAACATCCTTTTCAACTTCGTTCGGCTTTGCATTAGCTTTTGGTATACCTTTGCAATTGATGCTCACAGAAAGGTGGAGCATAGAGGCCTCTTATGATTCCCTCAATCATCTCCATTCAAAGCACTGTCCTCAACAACGTCCATCTTTGTAGGCAACTCTCTTGGGCAGTAAACGGGAAGTCTCAAGGGTTCTGATCTTGCCCTCTGCGCAAATAGACAAAACGTTTCTGGCATCATTATACTTTGACTCCGGTTTTTGTAGCCAGAAATTAGGACAACAATTCTCTCAAGCACAGGCGTAGTGTCCTGAACATCCTTCCTAGTGCACTAAGGGATGTAAAAAGTTCAGTGGCTTCTCAATAAGGCTGATCCTTGTGGCCCAGTTGGTTCTCTCGTCCTTAGAAAGCTGATATCTGATTGCGTGATAAAAGTTCAACACCTTGATATAGATTTTTCATCTCCCGAGAGCCCAAACGATATTGCTGTGCCATGTAAAGAACCAGCTGCGGTAGTAGAACTAGAGTTATGATCGATGTTATCGCGATGGACACTAGGAGTCACATACTACACTAAGACCAGCTTGATTAGGTATAATGTTGCTTAACTACGTCTTAATACTAACTCCACCGGCCCAGAATGATCACAATTACACTTCTTAAAGGCTAAGGGATGTGACGCTTCTTGGCAGTTAATTTCAAATGTCCAGTGAAACCAGCTTTTTTCCATGTTAAGGGAGTTCCAATGTGCAATATTTGGCTGCTTTTGCCATTCTCGTTGCTTCGCTATCGACGTTTTGGTTCTCTGTGGCATTCTTCTAAACAATTGCAGCGTCTTCACTTAAATCATGGAGGACTGGAGGACTTCACGACAATCTCTACATTGCTTTAACTCCAGACATTGTTGTTTGATGAGCTTACAATTTGTCCTGTGAACTTGCTGTGAAATATCATCAACCTCCTATGCTCTGGTCTTGTTGCATTCATTCTAGATAGCTCCGAAATGAAAGATTTTCATAAAATCTCTCGAAAAAGTAGGTAACAGGTATTTTATAAGGTTTACATTGTGCTACTATTAAGAAAATGCAAATTTAAAAGTATTTCAGACCACTTTTCTCCTTTCTTTGAGTCTTTTCCGGACCAAAACAAAAGGGTCATGACCCCTCCCCCCAGGACACAATGTGCCTCCCCCCGCACATTTTTCAGTGGGGTCCATAGCTAAAAAGAATCGCTACAACTTGTACTATCACTTTGACGAGTTTGATGCTTTTACCCCAAAGTGCACAATTCAGCTATTTTTTGACACGATATGGCTGGACTATATGAGGATCTGCGCATATGGTGGCCAACTATCAATTTTAGTAGTTCCAGTAACCTTCTTCTAAGATGAGCCCGTTCCCCGGGGAGTGTGGGGGGTACTCTCTATGATGGTCTGTACGAGAGGTTCCGCCCGAAAGGGGTACCTTTTTCAGGCTTCAGGTATATGAAAGGGGGGGGGATTTTACCCCCAGTATACGAAAGGGTAGGGAGATCTGTCATTTGGCTCTGTAAAAGGGCCCAAAGGGGCTAACAGATGAATCTTGTGGCTTTAAAAAGTCGAGAAAACGTTCTGTTTTTGTGATTGATTCACGCTTTGTTGTTGTTTTTAGGTCTTTTCCTCAAAATTTCCTGTTGGGTGCCCCTGATATAACCGGAAGTCCTTTATCGAACGATTTTCTTTACCCTAGGAATAGTAAAATATATGAAAAAGAGCCTCGATATAACAAAACCCCGTTATAGCGAACATATTTTGAGAGTCCCTTGGCCCTTAGTTATATCGAGGTTCCACTGTATAACATGGTTATTTATCTGATTTATGACATCGTCTTATGAGCTGCAGATAAAGACATGTATGAAGCCAAACGACAGCCAATATCCCTAAATACAACCACAGATTTCCCTTTTTCATAAAGGATAATCATGATGTCAGCGCCCCACACTGTTTACGCAATGGAATGGAACGCATTAGACAGGGCTGGCAAATAGTTCACCTGGAACGGAAACTATCAGTAAATAAATGATTGTTGTACTAATATGCCTCCTGGCAATTTGACCTGTCACAGCAGTGGAGGTTTAAGGGCAATCCCAAATTAAAGTTGGTTTCCAGTTGCGCTAATTTTTTTTTATTATGGCATACAAGATACGCCAGGCCAGGAGCCCATGACCAGCCATTTAACTGTTAGGGGATTTTAAGCGCAAGAGATCATTCTCTCTTGTTAAGCGTTAGCACTGACGTTTGCTACTGAAAAATGGAAAAATTCAGCAAATTAACTGTGCTCTAGATTTTTGTAACTACAAAAAAAGACTCAATTTACCCGAAAATTAAAAACACTCAGCTGGGGTGAGCCAGCCTGCGCAGCAGGCGCCAAAACTAGGAGAGAAAAAGGGGGAGAGGGTAAAAATCCCCAAACCTCCCCAATTACCTCACATTTTTCCCTTCCTCCCAGTCCCCAACTATTTTCGACCCCTGCCACGTAAACCAAGGTGTGAGCTGACCCTTGTGGCTGATAATATTGGGCCTGAGCCAACCACGCCCAAAGCATGTCTACCAACAGGAATTTTTTCATAGCCTGCGCCACGGGTTAAGTTACCAACTGGGTTTAGATTACGTCTGCTACGCAGGCTAAGTACCAGTTCGTTTCTTTCTTTGAATGATCACAGTTTTACAGGCGATTTATCCTTTAACACATACAAAGCCGACATCATTGTGTGTCACTGCTAAAGCCTGGACTCAGTAAAAAAAATGAAGCAGGCAAACACAGATCGCCAAGAAAAGATCGAACGAACATTGCTCGATCGTTTGTGTTGTACGTCTGGATTGTTGTTATCCATCGCTTGTTGCGTCGCACTTATTCATGTGGAATTCAGAATTCAGGAGCAACAACGGTTGATAACACAAACAACGACAGTCTGCGATAAGATGGAGTCTGAGATACTGCGAAAAGTACAACAGAATAACAAACATTGGTTGGAAACGAGAGGAGGAAGCTGGCAGGAAAACAACGGTAAGTTTAGCTAGTTAGCGAGGTTTGTGTGTTCGATAGCAGCGATGTCTTTTTACAGAAAGCAGACTTCATTTTCAGGACACTCAAGTTAACTGAAAAAAAAAATACACAACTGAACATTTGACCTGACTCTTATTGCTTGCTTACTCGTTTAGGTAAAAAAGACGGCCATTTAAGGCAAAGACGAAGTGTTTCATCACCGAGCACACAAGTTAGTCCAACAGTAACACCTTCTTATGTACAACTGCTGATACGAGATGAGCTGCTACTTCTACAGAACCAAATCTGCGCTAAAGATCAGGTGTTATGCCGTGAAGGACCGCAGGGGAAACCCGGCCGCCGAGGGAGACGGGGAAGCCCTGGGAAGCATGGCCCCCAGGGAATTCCAGGACCAATGGGAATAAAGGGAGATCCAGGAGTACAGGGAAATGTGGGACCACCCGGACCAAGAGGCCCTCGAGGAGAGAAGGGTCAGAAAGGCGAACAGGGAAAGTCAATTTCCGCTCCCTTTTTCATCGAAGCTCCTTCTGAAAAGACAGTCAAAGAAGGCCAAACAGCAATTTTGAAATGTACAGTTGACGGATATCCACAACCGAGGGTCACGTGGTCCAGGGAAAGATCGACTCTCCCTGTTGGGCGTTACGTGACTGGACCCAGTAACGCTCTGATCTTAAAAGATGTAAAACCAGAAGATGTTGGAATCTACAGCTGTAGCGCAGAAAACCTGCTGGGAAGTGTTAACGCCTCAGCACAATTAACAGTGCAATGTAAGTTTTATCGCTCACGAAGTCTTTTCAAAGCTTATGCGAAGCATATCGTGTCAAAAGATAACTCGCCAATAGTTGCCGTTATAATTACGGTGAATTTAACAACAAGTAGGCACTAGAGTAATCAAAACAAATCGTCTCTTCAAGACTTGGTAATTCTAAAGCATTCATCATCATTCATTTGTTTTCTTTGGTTATATTTCAACAGTTGCTCCGCAGTTATCAATGAGTTCCAGTCGAGTGATGGCTGAAGAAGGACAAAACATCAACATTTCCTGCAGTGCTACTGGTCAGCCGCAGCCTATTATCACGTGGTCGAAATCGATCGGTGATTTACCTGTCGGAGCTGTGGTTAGTTCTACAGCATTGAAAATCAAGAACGTGAAAAAACAGGACGGGGGAACCTATGTGTGTAAAGCAAAGAATATTCTTAAAACTGTTCAGGGTACAGCTCAATTGGTGGTTTTCTCTCGTCTGCGATTTAAAGTTCGTCCACCGATGGAAACTACTCCTAAACTTGGGTATCCTGTTCGTTTCCCTTGTGTAACCGAAAGTAAGTTGAGCACCACAGTGACATGGTTAAAGGATGGCAATCCATCTCTTCCGGTTGATTCTAACATTTTACGGAACAACACACTGGTTATTTCCAACGTGAAAAATACACACGTTGGATCATACACTTGCAGAGCAAGCAATGCTTTGTCAACAATCGAAGCAAGCGTTGAAATAAAGACTCCAACTGTTTCTTCCTGTTCTGTGATACGGAAGTACATCAGTAGCTCTAGCGGAAGTTACGTCATTGACCCAGATGGTAACGGAGGACTGGCTCCATTTACTGTGTATTGTGACATGAGGGACAAAAATGGAGTTGGTGTGACAGTTATAAGTCACAACAGTGAGAGCAGAACACTTGTGGACGGATATAATGGAAATGGTGCTTACTCACGCAATATACACTACTCAGGAGCAAGTTTCCCTCAGCTGGCGAGCCTTACTGACGCGTCTAAAAACTGTGAGCAGTTTATCAAATATGAATGTTATCACTCGCAACTTATCGCTGGCCCCGGTTGGTGGGTATCACGCCATTCAACTAAAATGACGTACTGGGGAGGAGCCTCGCCAAGAAGCAACAAGTGCGCATGCGGAATGACCAACTCATGTGCAGACTCCAGTAACAAGTGTAACTGTGATAAGAATGACGCCGTGTGGCGTGAGGACAGCGGTCTTCTCACGGACAAGACACAACTGCCAGTCAAGCAGCTCAGGTTTGGAGATACAACAAGATACGTTAGTATTGATGAGAAAGGCTACCACACTCTGGGAAAACTTAAATGTTACGGAATAGCAAGTGAATAGCTAATTTCACAAGTTTGGATTCGTAGTATTTTGTCCTTAAGAGGATGTGACGTACCCGCAACGTCTCCAGTTTTGCTGTTAGATTTACCCGTATATAAACACATCCGCAACTACGCGTGCGAACTAACTTAATAAACTATAAGCTAGAAACAAATCTTTTGATTTTCTCGAAACAAATAGCATTATGTGCAGGTTTTTGACTGACGACAGTGAGCGACGACCCCACGTACCAAGATTTGGTGGTCGCTTACGAGAGATTATAACTATAGTGCTTTGAATGGTAAAGTGATTTTGTTTCTATGAATAGAGAGGTGGTTCAGTTGTATAGAAATTGCTAAGTAGCAGGATACTTTTGATTCATATCCCATACAGTTCCCATCGCTGACTTTTTTCAGTTTTACCCCTCAAAGTAATACGCAGTAGTCAAAAATTAGCTTCTGTACAGACCTCCCTTCCCTCAGGATTTTTCCTGAGGGGAGGGGGGACTGTACACAGGCTATCGAAAATGAATTGAACCATTGTTGCCTTTCTAATATTGTATACTTATAGTAATTAAACAATGCAAGTTTGTATCTAAGTCTAAATAAGCTGTTTTCTGTATTTTGGATGCAGCTACTAAATGCCCAACATGTCACCGAAAAAAAAGGCACCGCTGGAGAAATACTGGAACTTGACTAATGACTACGATTTTTATGCAAAGTGTACAAATGAACCTCGTTATAGCGAACATATTTTTCCAGTCCCTTGGCCCCTCTTTACATCGAGATTCCACTGTATTAATAAAATTAATGAAGCGATTTAATATTTAACAAACCCCCAATCCAATATTTTCAAATTTCAAAACATTTTAATACCTCCCACCTCCATAATTTTCCTACATTTAAAACGTTCGAAAAATCATCCAAAATTTCTCCAAAAATTATTGAATCAAGGACTCCAAACTAATTGTGCCATTTTTTGATTCAATGAAATCTTAAGAAAAGGGCGGAAATAAGCGAAAAACAATACTTTAACCAGACTCCTTCCTTAAAAGCACCTGTCCATCTGTCCCTTCTGTCTCCTTGCCTCAACCTCCCTATAATAGTTCCATATAATACGGACAATCAATCTGAGCGATTTTCTTTGGTGTTTACTCAATATTGCTGGTCTTCAAAAAGCACAGTCTACTCTTTTTCGCCGACAAATTTTGCTGCTGATTGTCCTAGTGGTTCCCTCGTTGTTTAAAGTAGTCACTGGTCACCCCATATAAGTGAATCCAACACCGTTTTGGATTGTGGATTCCGCGCCGTGAATTCCGGATTCCAATTCTTTGTCAATGGAGCTTGGATTCTGGATTGCAATAGTTAGTGGTATTCCGGATTCCCCGAGCTGTATTCCTGATTCCAAAGCCTGGGATTCCGGATTCCACAAACAAAATTTTCCAGTATTCCGGATATGGATTCCCCAAGCAGAAATTTCCGGGATTTCGGATTCCCTTACATGGTGTGATACTGGACAACTTCTCATTCAAGTTCCTACAACAGTCAGTGAATATGGGCTTAGTACAGCTGGTGAAATCGCGCGTCCGAAAACGGCGGTAGTTGAGCGAGCGCGAGTAAAAAACCTGCGGGGATGGTTGATCTATGACGTAGTAGTAAACCTTAAAAGTCCTTTAAAATTCGATTCAAAGCGTCCTCAGATTCCACGTGGCTGAAAAATCTGCAGATAATGCCAGCTAAGACGTTCAACTTGTATGGCAACTTTTATAACCTAGCGACATCTGCTTTACTACGAAAAAGTGTATCAACTCCGTTTAAAAAAATTCGCATCTCTCAAACGGCCGACATAAGGCATTAAAAATTTTACACTTAATAGAACATGATGTTTTTCTTGAAAATAAATTTTCAAACTAAAATTCTGATTTACTTAGACTCAACAAATAATAAACAATGTTTTTATATATATGCCTTCTGACAATATGACCTTTGACAACATAAACTTGACGATTAATCTCACAGTTATTACAGCCGATCAACGAAGAGCGGTTTACATTGGGTCTGAGCCAGCCACACCCTCAAAACAACAGGAAGTTGTCCCTTCATTATCATCAGTCTAGTATCTCATTTCTCCCCTTTGAATGGTTACAGTTTTCTCAGCAATTTAATCTCGCACATAACCGATATAGTGGCACTTAATTGCTAAAGCCTTGACTCTAGTAGCGAGTAGCGAGCAAACTGCAATGAAACAAGGAAAAACAGATCGTCAAGAAACGACCGGACGAACATCGCTCGATCGTTTGTGTTGTACGTCTGGGTTGTTACTGTCCATCGCGTGCTGCGTCGCACTAATTCATGTGGAATTCAAGATTCAGGAGCAACAAAGGTTAATTTCACAAACAACGACAGTCTGTGATAAGATGGAGACTGAAATACTGCGAAAAGTACAACAAAATTTTAAACGGTGTGGAGGAATGGCAGGCGAGAAAACACAGGAAAACAAAGGTAGGCTAGGATGTGTTGTTTCATGGCAGGCATAGAATTTGAGCCCTATATAAAACCGGTTTTGTGACAAAAAAATCAGCTACAACAAAAAGTGAATCTATTCCTTTTCTGTAATCAAAAGAGGAAAGTTTCTCACGACCCTCGTGTGCGATACTTTCAATCCGACCATTGTCACATTACAGGTTAAGTCTCGAGTTTACTTTCTAGGCCCACTTAGTACTATAATTTTTGTTTTCTTGATTATACTCGTTCAGGTCACAAAGAGAGCGATTTCAGACGAAAGAGAAGTGCAAACTCATCAACGAGCAGGCAAGTTAGTCCAACAGTAACACCCTCCTATGTACAACTGTTGATACGAGACGAGCTGAGACTTCTACAGAACCAAATCTGCGCTGAAGATCACGTGTTATGCCGTGCAGGACCGAGAGGAAAGCCGGGCCGTCGGGGAAGACGGGGAAGCCCTGGGAAGCATGGCCCCCAGGGAATTCCAGGACCATTGGGAATAAAGGGAGATTCGGGAGTACAGGGGGATGTGGGACCACCCGGACCAAGAGGCCCTCGAGGAGAGAAGGGTCAGAAAGGCGAACAGGGAAAGTCAATTTCCGCTCCCTTTTTCATCGAAGCTCCTGCTGAAAAGACAATCAAAGAAGGCCAAACAGCAATTTTGAAATGTACAGTTGACGGATATCCACAACCAAGGGTCACGTGGTCCAGGGAAAGAACGACTCTGCCTCTTGGGCGTTACGTGACTAGACCCAGTAACGCTCTGATCTTAAAAGATGTAAAACCAGAAGATACTGGAATCTACAGCTGTAGCGCAGAAAACCTGCTGGGAAGTGTTAACGCCTCAGCACAATTAACAGTGCAATGTAAGTTTTGTCGCTCAGGAAGTCTTTTGAAAGCTTATGCGAAAAATTCGTGTCAAAAGATCACTTCCCAATCCTTGCCTTTATAACATCGGTGAATTTTAACAACAAGTAGGCACTAGAGTAATTAAAGCAAATCGTCTCTTCAAGACTTGGTAGTTCTAAAGCATTCATCTTCATTCATTTGTTTTCTCTGGTTATATTTCAACAGTTGCTCCGCAGTTATCAATCAGTTCCAGTCGAGTGATGGCTGAAGAAGGACAAAACATCAACATTGCCTGCAGTGCTACTGGTCAGCCGCAGCCTATTATCACGTGGTCAAAAGCGATCGGTGATTTACCTGTCGGAGCTGTGGTTAGTTCTACAGCATTGAAAGTCAACGACGTGAAAAAACAGGACGGGGGAACCTATGTGTGTAGAGCAAAGAATATTCTTGGAACTGTTCAGGGGACAGCTCAACTGATGGTTTTCTCTCGTCTGCGTTTTAAAGCTCGTCCACCATTGGAAACTACTCCTAAGCTTGGGTACCCTGTTCGTTTTCCTTGTGTAACCGAAAGTGAGCTGAGCACCACAGTGACATGGTTAAAGGATGGCAATCCATTACTTCCGGTTGATTCTAACATTTTACGGAACAACACACTGGTTATTTCCAACGTGAAAAATACACACGTTGGATCATACACTTGCAGAGCAAGCAATGCTTTGTCAACAATCGAAGCAATCGTTGAAATAAAGACTCCAACTGTTTCTTCCTGTTCTGTGATACGGAAGTACATCAGTAGCTCTAGCGGAAGTTACGTCATTGACCCAGATGGTAACGGAGGACTGGCACCGTTTACTGTGTTTTGTGACATGAGCCCCAAAAATGGAGTTGGCGTGACAGTTATAAGTCATGATAGTGAGAGCAGAACACTAGTGGACGGATATGAAGGAAATGGTGAATACTCACGCAATATTCATTACTCGGGAGCAAGTTTTTCGCAGCTGGCGAAACTTACTGATGTGTCTTCTACCTGTGAGCAGTTCATCAAATATGAATGCTATCATTCTCTCCTACTCAACAACCCAAATGGCTGGTGGGTGTCACGTAACTCATCTAAAATGACATATTGGGAAGGAGCCTCGCCAGGAAGCAACAAGTGCGCATGCGGAATGACCTACTCATGTGCAAACTCCGGAAGCAAGTGTAACTGTGATAAGAATGACGCCGTGTGGCGAGAGGACAGCGGTCTCCTCACGGACAAGACACAACTGCCAGTCAAACAGCTCAGGTTTGGAGATACAGGAGTATACGGTCATATTGACGAGAAAGGCTACCACACTCTGGGGAAACTTAAATGTTACGGAATAGCAAGTGAATAGCTAGTTTCATCAGTTTGGATTCGGAATATTTTGTCGTTAAAAGAATGTGACGTACCCGCAACTTCTCCGGTTTTGCTGTTAGATTTACCCGTATTTATTAAATAACTAAGACAGTACGCGCGTTCTGATTGGTTGAAAACCTATGGTTTATTGTGCTGGTAAACTCATAGAAAACATAAAGTTATTTTATAAAAGTAATAGACCACACTTTCTATGGGTTTACCAGTGTGATAACCCACTTGGGATGATGGGAGAACACTCGAGAAGCTTGTAAATCGTGTTCTGCCAACATCCCGCGTGGGTTATCACGCCGGTAGACCCTTAGAAAGTGTGGTCTATTGCTTAAATAAACACATCGGGAACTAGGCGTGCAAAGTAACTTAATAAACTAAGCGATAAACAAATTTTTTGATTTTCTTAAAACAAATAGCTATCTAGGTGGACGCGGTCAGCAGTGCTTGGTCCACGGTTTCACTGCTAGTCGTTCTCCAGTTCCATAAGGAGTCCCTCAGGGCAGTATCCTCGGTCCTCTGCTGTTTTTAGTTCATGTGATGCAGAATCGTATCGCACTCTTCGCTGATGACTCAAAATGTTCCAGTGTCATTGAAAGTCTTCAAGATTGTGAGTCACTCCAAAAGGACCTGGACAGTCTGCATGCTGGAGCGATAATTGGCACCTAAAGTTTAACACCTCTAAACACCTCTAAATGTGTGGTACTAACCGTTACACGTAAGCGCCACCCATTTCGCTACGATTACAAGTTGAACAACAACTCACTTAAACACGTCACTCAAGTAAAAGACCTCGGAGTGACTATCTCGCCGGACCTCACATGCCGGGATGCTCACATTAACACTATCTTAGCTAACGCCAATAGGATGCTCGCATTTTTGCGCCGCAATAGTGTTATGTCATTCACTACAGACCATAGGAAATTATCTCACGTTTGTACGATCATATATATATTGGCTATGCTAGCGAGGTATGGGCTCGCAGTATGATATATAACAAAAATAGAGACAATGTCTTCAACGCAGGGCAACAAAATTCATCTTAAACACGCACTGGCAAGAGGATATTTCTTATCATGAGCGCCTTTCTCGCCTCAATCTGCTATCGTTAACATACTGGCATGAAGTGAAAGATTTAATTTTCTATTTCAAGTGTCGCGCTGGCCACTACACCTTACCCATAGCGGATTATGTCAAGCCTAAAGGCACTCGTCTCACCCTCAACAGCTCTGATCAAGACGTACTAATTCCCAAGTGCCGTACAAAGCTCTTTCAATTTAGTTACTTTAGTCGTATTGCTAAACTCTGGAATACGTTACCTGTATCCACTCGTACTCTTAGTTCTCTTAATCAGTTTAAATCTCACGTACTCCAACGCTATTCGGCTGCTTTTAGCACAAACTATGACGTCACTAACTTAAACACCTGGAAGTAGATCTGCTGCAAATGCAGTAGGTCAAGTAATCTTCTATTAGCTGGTAACTGCTGCTACTGAGACTTTTTATCGGCTGCGGGAGGGATTCATTCTTATCATTTTTACAAATGGGATTTTTATACTTTTTATAATGTTTAATGTTTATTTACATTGTTAGTATTTGTGTATTTTCCGTAAGGGCACACTTAATTTGGAGCCTCGCTCTGTTGTGTGTCCCGCACCTTCGTCCCTCGTTTTTGTGTCTTGTTCAAATGTATTCTTTTTCCCTAGTCTTTTTTAGCATTGTGTTCATGGTGAAAGCGATTAAATAAATAAATAAACTGCTGCAGTTTCTTCAGTGATGTCCAAACTCAACTGAACTACGGCTAAAACGTGCCTCTACTTATACGAGAATATAAAAAATCAGAAACAGAACGCCAGGATTTCCTTAGGTTAATCCCACTAAATTAAAAAGATAAGGTCAATTAACTGATTAAAACAATCTACCGAAAAGAAAAACCACGAAAAGCTAATATCCGCTACGGCATTTAAGCAATAATATGTGGGTTTGCGGGCACACGTACAATCATTCCTACGCGATACACAAGCTTGCTAAGGGACGGACCATTAGAAAACTTATGGGGGGGGGGGGGGGGGGGAGGGGGGCGAAGTACAAAAAAAAATTCGCGCAAGGGAAATTTGAATGAAAAAAAAATTCTTGCACGCCAATTAACCCTAAAAAATATTCATGCTATAGCCAAAAAAAAATTCATACAAGGAATTTGATAACGAAAAAAATTCCTGCGGCTCGAAAATTCCCCTTCCCCCAAAAAAACTTTTGTAATTGTCCGTCCCTAAATCAAACCGGAAAATTCCTGAACGCAACAATATTGGGAGCAAAATAATAAAAAAAGTAATACATTTCTTAATGTAACGAAAAGTAGTGAAATTATAGGTCTAGTGACCCTGTCACATATGGTACGATACTGGACAACTTCTCTTTCCAGTTCCTACAACAGTCAGTGAATATGGGCCTGGTACGGCTGGTGAAATCGTCCGAAAACGGTGGTAGTGGAGCGATTAAAAAAACCTGCGGGGATGGTTGATCTATGACGTAGTAGTAAACCTTAAGTCCTTTGAAATTCACCACGTGGCTCAAAAATCTGCCGATAATGCCAACTAAGACGTTCAACATTTATGGCAACTTTTATAACCTGTCGACATCTGGAGATTTCCCTTGCTCTACTACGAAAAAGTGTATCAACTCTTCTTAAAAAATTCTCATCTCTCAAACGGCCGACTTAAGGCGGTAAAAATTTTATATGTAATAGAGCATCACGTTTTCCTTGAAAGAAAACTAAAATTCTGGATAACTTTGACTCAACAAATAATAAACAGTTTTTTTTATATATCCCTTCTGAAACAATGTGACCTTTGACAATATAAACTCGATGATTAATTTCGCAGTTATTATAGCTGATCCACTAAGAGCGGTTTACATTGGGTCTGAGCCAGCCACACCCTCAAAAGATAACAGGAAGTTGTCCCTTCATCATCATCAGTATAGTATCTCGTTTCTCCTCTTTGAATGGTTACAGTTTTCAAGCAATTTATCCTTGCACACAACCAATACAGCTGCTCTTAATTGCTTGCCTTGATTCTAGTAGTGTGTAGAGAGCAAACAATGAAACAAGAAAAAACAGATCGTCAAGAGAAGACCTGGCGAACACCGCTCGATCGTTTGTGTTGCACGTCTGGGTTGTTGCTGTCCATCGCGTGCTGTGTCGCAGTTATTCATGTGGAATTCAGGATTCAGGAGCAGCAACGGTTAATATCACAAACAACATCGGTCTGTGATCAGATGGAGACTGAAATACTGCGAAAAGTACAACAGAATTTTAAACGTTGGGGAGGAATGGCAGAGGAAATAACTCAGACAAACACAGGTAGAGACCAGAATGTGTTGTTTTATAGCAGCCATAAAACCGGTTTTGTGAAAAAATCAACAACAACAAAAGGTCAATCTATTCATTGTCTGTAGTTTAAAAAAGAGGAAAAATTCTCACGAGCTTTGTGTGCGATATATTTAATCTGAACATTGTCACATACAGATTTATAGTCGAGTTTACTTTTGAGGCTCACGAAAACTTCGTACTATAATTTTTGTTTTCTTGATTATACTTGTTCAGGACACAAACAGAGCGATTTCAGAGTAAAAAGAAGTGCAAGCTCATCAACGAGCAGGCAAGTTAGTCCCACAGTAACACCCTCTTATGTACAACTGCTGATACGAGACGAACTGAGACTTCTACAGAACCAAATTTGCGCTAAAGATCACGTGTTATGCCGTGCGGGACCGCGGGGAAAACCCGGCCGCCGAGGAAGACCCGGAAGCCCTGGGAAGCATGGCCCCCAGGGAATTCCAGGACCAATGGGAATAAAGGGAGATCTGGGAGTACAGGGTAATGTGGGACCACTGGGACCAAGAGGCCCCCAGGGAGAGAAGGGTCAGAAAGGCGAACAGGGAAGGTCGATCTCTGCTCCCTTTTTCATCGAAGCTCCTCCTGTTGAAAAGAAAATCAACGAAGGCCAAACAGCAATATTGAAATGCACAGTAGATGGATATCCACAACCGAGGGTCACATGGTCAAAGAGCAAATCATCACTTCCGGTTGGGCGTCACGTCACTGGACCCAGTAACGCTCTAGTTATAAGGAAAGTGAAACCAGAAGATACGGGAATCTACAGCTGCAGTGCGGAAAACATGCTGGGAAGTGCTAACTCCTCAGCACAGTTAACGGTTCAATGTAAGTGTCACGAATGGCCGATTTTAAAACAAGCAACCAATTAAAAGACTCTAATTTTTAGAACTCATTTTCACAAATTGTTTTATCGGATTCTCTTTTTTAACAGTTGCCCCGCGATTATTACTGAGTTCCAGTCGACTGCTGGCCGCGGAGGGACAAAATATCAGCATCGCCTGCAGTGCCACTGGTCAGCCGCAGTCTAATATCACGTGGTCAAAAGCAATCAGCGGTTTACCTGAGAGAGCTGTGGTGAGCGGCACAGCTTTGAAAATCATCAACGTAAAAAAACAGGATGGTGGTGTATATATTTGCAAAGCAGAGAATATTCTGGGAAGGGCAGAGGACACGATACAAGTGATGATTTTCTCTTTGAATTTTTCAGTTCTTCCTCCCAAACATCTTACTCCACTCCTTGGGTCTCCTGTGCGACTCCCATGTGCAGCAGAGAGTGACCTGAGCCCTAAAGTCACGTGGTTAAAGGATGGCAAGCCATCGCTTCCCGCTGATACTAACATTCTTCAAAACAACACACTAATTATACGTAATGTAACCAATTCACACGCTGGATTGTACACTTGCAGAGCAAGCAATGCTCTATCGACAATCGAGACTAGTGTAGAAATAAAGACTCCAGTTACAGCTGCTTCCTGTTCTGTGATACGTAAATACGTCAGCGTCTCTAGCGGAAGTTTTGTAATTGACCCAGATGGCGAAGGAGGACTGGCACCGTTTAGGGTGTATTGCGACATGCGTGACAAAAATGGGGTTGGCGTGACAGTCATAAGTCACAACAGTGAGAGCAGAACACTAGTGGATGGATATGATAATCATGGTGGTTACTCACGCAGCATTTACTACTCAGGAGTTACCTTGTCTCAGCTAGCAAATCTTACTCTGGTCTCTACGTACTGCGAACAATTCATCAAATATGAATGCTATGGCTCCGTGTTTTGGCTTGGCAGTTCATCGCCTGCTGGTTGGTGGGTATCACGTGATTCTTCTCAAATGTTGTACTGGGGTGGAGCGTCGCCTAGAAATAACAGTTGCGCATGCGGGATGACCAACTCGTGTGCAGACTCAAGTCAAACGTGTAACTGTGATAAGAATGACGCAGTGTGGCGTGAGGACAGCGGTCTTCTCACGGACAAGGACTATCTTCCAGTCAAAGAGCTCAGATTTGGAGATACAGGAATTAACGGCCCGAACAATGTTGCCGATGAAAAGGGCTACCACACTCTCGGAAAACTGAAGTGTTATGGTATAGCAAATGCATAACAAATAAAATTCAGAACTATTACCACAATTTGGGCTCATATAAAAAAGGTCGTTAAAACAAGAAAGTGTAGCAGACATCACTCAAGGCGCTAGGGCTCGACTACTAGCCACCGTTGATGTTAGATTAAGCTTCATAAAGCATTTTCATATCCTTATTGAGTCAGTACTCAAAATTACCATACGACGACCTTCAGGTTTTTTACGCTGAACAAAATACGGTGAAAGCTGCATTAAAAGGACCCTATTTCTAGTGAACATGAAACAGCACTGAAACAGCACAAGTTACTGTAAAAACAGCAACAGTTCCGTAGTTGTCCAACACTCTTGTTCAGTTTTCGTGGAAAAGGAAAAAGAAATTGCCTTTCGTTGGAGAATGAATGGATGTTTTCGAGTGAGTGCAGATTTATAACACCTACGTAGCTCGCCCAAAATTGTTTGATTAAAAAGAGCGTTTAATCAAAATAACTTTCTTTGGTGAAAAGTTAAGGTTACTTAAACAGTATTAGGGTTTCAATTTCTGTAAAATGCGCTTTATTTCAACCGACCCTATTATAGTATATACAAATGTGTGTTATTAAAAATCGTTCTTTATGTAGAAGTTTAATTTCAACTTTTCCCGAATTTGCGTGATACCCGCTTCCTTGGCTGCGGTATTCTTTGTTTTTCCACACAACTGCGATAATTACTCCACCGTTGCCATGACCGTGGACATCAAAGTCAACATCGCAATTCACAATTATTCATCATGTTCAGCATCGACACCGTCATAACCGCGGCTATCAACTTCACTATCATAGTCTTTCGTTGTCGTCACCATTATCATCATCATCATCATCGTCGTCGTCATTATCATCATCGTCATCGTCGTCGTCGTCATCATCATTATCATCATCGTCATCGTCGTCATCGTTAAAACTCATTATCATTATCATCTTTATTACCGCCACCATCATCAGTCATCGTCGTCACCTCCATCACCACAATCATTGTCTCATTACCGTCAAAATCAATGCCACAGTCACAATAAACATCGACGTTACCATATCAACCATCACCAACAAATCCATCATCACTTTCATACGTCAACGCTCTTCATGCATCATCAGTCTTTAATTGTAATTATCATCATCACAATCGTCCTTATCATCATCATCACCATTGTCATTAACACTCACCATCATCGTCAACATTACCGTCACCACCACCACCACCACCAGAAAAACAACCATCGTCATTATAATCATCATCACCATCACCAACATCATCACCACCCCCACCACCCCACCACTATCATCATCATCATCATCATCATCATCACCACCCCCACCACCCCCACCACCACCACCACCATCACCAACATCACCACCACCACCACCACCACCACCATCAACATCATCACTGGCACCACCACTACCATGACTGCCATTATCATATCCTCCATTACTCTTCCTCGGGGTGCCCTATATCCCACGATACACGCCTCTGGCTTTGTTGCATCACAGGACAATCTACACTATTGACAGATGCCACTGTTCCTTGCTCGTATCTAAAGACCACGCTGTACATATCGCCGCCCAGTCTTTGCGCGAGCCAGCGATTCTTTATCACGGCAAGTTTTATACTTTCACAAGTGAACTTTGCGTCATAGTTCGTGTGAACGGCTCTGAAGAGAAAAATGAGACCAGCATTGGGTATTTGAGTCATAATTCGTTTAAAGCTAGAGCTTATCAGACAAACTCCTCAAGCACAGAGCGCAATTGAACTCTATTAAACACGAATGTGCTGTCTATTCAGAGTTTTACGATAACTGAACACGTTCTCGTGGCCTTATGTAATGGAATGCAAGACTGGATTCCACGCCGTGGTTTCCGGATTCCGGGTACTAAATTCGGGATTCTGTCAGTGGAACGTGGATTCCGGATTCCAATCGCTAATGGGATTCCGGATTTCTTGAGCTGTATTCTGAGTTCCACAAGAAACAATTCACGGATCTGGAATCCAGATTCCTCTACACGCAGCAGTTTTTTTCCGCGCTCATTAGTCGAAAGCTATTGCTTATCAGAGTAACAACAGAGATGGCCTCTTATTTACATTCAAACCACTAGCTCGCTTGTTTGTTTGTTGAGTTTTGAGTGCGGTGCAGCATTGTCTTTCCAAAAGAAACACTCGTGGACTAGAGTAATCAGTAATCGGGGGATGTTTGAAGGGGAACGTATAATCGGATTCTCTTATGTTTTTGGCCGGGGGGGGGAAGCTTATACTGATATTACCGGTAGACTTCGTTTATAGTAATTGAAAATGTCACGACTAACAATTTGCCATACCTGCCCATCCCTTCCAGAATTAGCAGATCTGCGTCTCTACACTTTAACGCCAGCTCTGTGTTCACTCTCCTTCAAAGAAAACAAAATACAAGAAAGAAACGAAATAGTTTACAGATGAAGAAGCATTGAAACGGGTAACTTGAGGAAAAAGTGGACATTGATAGCCCTGGGCACGTGAATGCCGGAAACGTCGCAGTTCGCCGGCTTTAATCATCAGCATAAAACTGAACCAGAGTCTTATAAAATAGTGTCATTTATATGATAAAATATAACACATCAAAAATATGACCGGCCAACTGTTACGTTTAAGCTAAAACATAACAAGTGCCTTAAGTATTTAGGTTAGCTGCATCTTATTTAAAATATCATTTATAAGAGATAATTGCGTCCCATTTTTCTTCTTATGTAAAGTGCTATCGTTTTTACTGTTGTTTTGTGGTAAAAACTGAAAAGGGGGCAAATTTATGTCGTTTTCAACCACGTAGAGGGATTTAGAGTCTGAACTACGGTCATCTTATCTCTTCCGGTTAAGAAACAACACCTCACGTGGTATTGCCTTTTTAATCTCATCTTCCTCATTCCAAACAAAGACAGTCACGAGAATTGAATTATTTCTTCCACAGAATCTTTTTGGGGTCCTCTATATAACTTGAGTCGCAATTCAGTCAGGACAAAAGAGATCCAAAGTCAATGATGAAGCGGGAGAAGGAAGATCGTCGAGAAATGGCGCGAAGAACGCCGCTCGATCGTTTGTGTTGCATGTCTGGGTTGCTTTTGTCCATCGCGTGCTGTGTCGCACTTATTCATGTATTCATTTATATGAGAAAATATAACACACATCAAAAATATGACCGACGAACTGTTACGTTTAAGCTAGAACATAACAAGTGCATTAAGTATTTAGGTTAGCTTCATCTTATTTGAAATATTATTGCCCCCGCAGGGATTTCGCCCAGAGGGCGAAATCCCGAGGAGGCACTCTAGTAACTCGCGCGTATATTAAGGAAAGTACTTACAGCTGAAATATACAGTCATACAGTCAAAATAGAAAAAATCTCGATTTGCTTGAACAGGGGCCGCGAGGAATCGGTAGGTAATGATGACGTTTCTATTGTTTGCGCCCGCAAGTACGAAATGGTTAGGATGACGTAAAACACAAAAAATCCATGAATTGTGCAGTCATACTTCGATACTCTTTTGCGTTACGTGTCATCAGTGACATTCTGTGGAGCAGTTGTTACGAAAGTTATGGACCAAAAGACAATCGTTAAGCGTAGATGAAGTTGTAAGGTGCGTAGAACAGTGTATATTTTAACACTAAGTGAGTCTGCCAGACACGAGTTCACAAATCTTTGATTGGAAACCTTCAGCTGAACCTTGCCAGACACTCTTTCTCTTTCTTAGACCGGAATAAGACTCGGCCCAAAACAAGCAGAACAAGTAAGCCGAGTGAATGATTCAACGGCTAGCTTATCACTAGCAAAACGATGGACCATTACAGAAATTCGCCGACCATCAAATTCTGTGATGACTTATTTCCTGGTCACAAGGCAGATGTCCTTCCTCTATAAAGTTTAAAATAAGACTACAATGCGCGAGTGTGAATTGATCAAACGTCCTTTTAATTGCTAAGGCTTACTTTCCGGCAAATAAAACGAACTGAATGCAAAAAGTGAAAGAGAAATAGCGAAAAATCAAACTTCTAATTAAATCTTTTCTTATGGTTTAGAACAAACTATTCTCGAAACTGAGAATGTTTTGATCAAAGCTAAATTGTAAATTGTAAATATCTTATTATCCACTCCCCTCAGGGCTTTTCAGGGATAATTTACAACACTGGTTGGGGGACTTTGCCAGACTGCTTAAGGTGCAGTTTACAAGTAGTGAAGGAATGAGTAATGATGCCCCCATACATGAGTGTGAAACATGAGTATGCCCACAGACATGAGTATGAGCTGTGTAAATCGAACCGAAACTGTGCATGGAACCTTGCGTTTATTTCCCGTAATTTATCTCACCTATTGTATGGAATATGTGTGAACATCTTCATTATGAATCGGTATATTTCAAAGAGCAACACAACGAGCAAGAATACTATTGACCGACAATATACAGACCGGGGGCAGCTGTAGTGTCAACTATTACTTGTTTATAAGAGATAATTGGGTCCCATTTTTCTTCTTATGTAAAGTGCTATCGTTTTTACTGTTGTTTTGTGGTAAAAACTGAAAAGGGGGCAAATTTATGTCGTTTTCAACCACGTAGAGGGATTTAGAGTCTGAACTATGGTCATCTTATCTCTTCCGTTTAAGAAACAACACCTCAGGTGGTATTGCCTTTTTCATCTCCTCTTCCTCATTCCAATCAAAGACAGTCATAAGAATCGAATTATTTCTTCCGCAGAATCTTTTGGGGTCCTCTATATTACTTGAGTCGCAATTCAGTAAGGACAAAAGAGATCCAAAGTCAACGATGAAGCGGGAGAAGGAAGATCGTCGAGAAATGGCGCGAAGAACGCCGCTCGATCGTTTGTGTTGCATGTCTGGGTTGCTGCTCTCCATCGCGTGCTGTGTCGCACTTATTCATGTAGAATTCAGGATTCAGGAGCAGCAACGGTTGATAACACAAACAACAACAGTCTGTGATAAGATGGAGAATGAAATATTACAAAAAGTACAACAAAATTACAAACATTGGGGAGAAACAAGAGACGAAAGCTGGAAAGGAAACAAAGGTAGATTTAGCTGTGTTTATGCGTTGACATTAGAGAGCTTAAGAAACGACGAGGGCGACGTCAACGAGAACGGCATAAAAGCAATTGGTTTAGATAAGAAAAACAACAATTTTGCACGGGCATCACGCTTTTTTGTACATTTCTCTGCCGTCACTGCACGACTACAACGTGAAACTGGCTAATTTCACGTTTTGTCGAGGACTGGAACAAAAGGCAACAACTTTCTTTTTCTTTTCCTGAACTTTGATGCAGTCTTTTAGAATTCAACTCCAAACAAAAAAGTGCCAAGATTTGACGAATTGAGTGAGAGAGGAGAGGCGCGATAAAGTTTGAAGCAGCGCGCTTTACTTTTTAAGTGACGTCTTTGTAGTCGTCGCCGTCGTTGTCGCTTAAGCTCCCTACTTTGGAAAACAGCGACGTTTGTTTAAATAAATGACACTGCATTTTCAAGCCACTCGATTTTACATAAAACTCAACAAAACATCTGAATGAACACTAAAAATGTCATTTGTTTATTGATTGTTTAGATCACAAGGCAGGCAATTCAAGGGAAAAGCGCAGTGTTTCATCACCAAATGGACAACCTAGTCCCACAGTAACACCCTCTTATGTACAACTGCTGATACGAGATGAGCTGAGACTTCTACAGAACCAAATCTGCGCTAAAGATCACGTGTTATGTCGCGCAGGACCGAGAGGAAAACAGGGCCGCCGAGGAAGACCGGGAAACCCCGGGAAGTATGGCCCCCAGGGAATTCCAGGACCAATGGGACCAAAGGGAGATCCGGGAGTACAGGGAAAAGTGGGACTACCGGGACCAAGAGGCCCCCAAGGAGAGAAGGGTCAGAAAGGCGAGGAAGGAAGATCGCTTTCGCCCCCTGTGCTTATCGAGATTCCACTTAAAAAGACAGTAAACGAAGGAAAAAAAGCAATCTTGAATTGTAAAGCAGACGGGAATCCAACACCAAGGGTCACGTGGTCTAAGAAAAACTCGTCACTTCCGGTTGACCGTCACGTGGTAGAACCAAGTAGTGCCCTGATTATAAGGAAAGTTACAAAAGAAGATGCCGGAATCTACACCTGCAGCGCGCAAAACCTGTTGGGAAGTGTCAACGCTTCAGTGCAATTGAAAGTGCAATGTAAGTATTTTTAAGAACTTTTTTTGTAAAAATAATCGAAAAAACCACACCATTGCTTTAAGGTTCTACTTAATGATATGTTATAAATTCGCGTGTGTCAATACCACATTTGTTGACTAAAATTAAAATTCTTTGGAAAGACGTGTAGCCTTGCGGAAACAATTGATACTTGAGCGACACTTGACCGATTGAGTTGAGTATTGACCGATTGTCGGAAGACTATCAACTGAGTGTCACTGGATACTTGACTGACCGACATTCATCGCCACTGTCGACTGACACCACCTACAATACACATGGTCCTCGATTATTCGATTTACCATGATTTTAGAGAGGGCATCATCTTTTTGACTTTTAAACGTTTTTTTTTTACCAACAGTTGCCCCTCGGGTTCATTTGTCATCCAATCGTCTGATAGCGGAGGAGGGACAAAATTTTTCCATTGCCTGTAGTGCCACTGGTCAGCCGCAACCTCATTTTACGTGGTCTAAATCAATCGGTCGTTTATCTCGCAGAGCTTACGTATCAAATGAAACGTTGAAAATTAGCAACGTGACAAAAAAGGACGGAGGAACGTACCACTGTGAAGCCAGGAATATCCTGGGAAGTGCACGAGATGCAACTTTGTTGATGGTTTTCTCGCGTCTGCGGTTTTTAGCTCGTCCCCCTAAGGAACTTCGTCCTCGCTCCGCGTCTCCTGTGCATCTCCCATGTGTTGCCCAGAGTGAACTGAAAACTACAGTCACGTGGTTAAAAGATGGCAAACCTTCACTTCCGGTCGACTCGCAAGTTTTGCAAAATAACACACTAGTCATTGCTAGTGTAAAAAAGTCGCACGACGGATTATACACCTGCAGAGTGAAAAATGTAATCAAAACAATAGAATCGACTGTGAAAATTAAGACTGAAATGCCCCTTTCCTGTTCTGTGATAAAGAAATTCGTAAGTAATTCAAGCGGAAGTTACGTCATTGATCCAGATGGAGAAGGAGGCCTGGCGCCGTTTACAGTGCATTGCGACATGCGTGACAAGAATGGAGTTGGCGTGACAGTTATAAGTCACGACAGTGAGAGCAGAACAGAGGTGGACAAATTCGCTGAAAGAGGTTCCTACTCGAGGAATATTTCCTACTCAGGTGCAAGTTTTTCCCAGCTAGCGACCCTTACTAACGTTTCTTCGCATTGTGAACAGTTCATTAAATATGAATGCTACGACTCCATGCTTAATTTTGACAGTAACCCATATGGATGGTGAGTGTCACGCGACTCTAAGAAGATGACGTACTGGGGAGGAGCCTCGCCTGAAAGTAACAAGTGTGCATGTGGGACGACTAATTCATGTGCAAACTCACACCAAGGCTGCCACTGTGACAAAAATGACCACCAATGGCGTGAAGACAGCGGTCTCCTGACAGACAAAACAAAACTTCCGGTCAAACAGCTCAGATTTGGAGACACAGGCGAACATGATGGATACGACGAGAAGGGCTACCACACGCTGGGAGAATTAAAGTGCTACGGGATTGCCAAACAGTAGCACGAGAGGACTTGCCATGGTCTGTCACGTGTTGGTGTCTGGAGTTATTTCCGGCATACTGACGACGTTTTTTTTTCTAGGTGACAATCATGTACCGAACACTGTAGTAAATACATAAAGAATTGAAATGGGCTTCTCGTGAAACGCTGGGTACTTACCATTTACACAAAACACCCGCGTGGAAATCCTGTGCTTAAACATAAAAGTGTAAAATTTGATGTTGTGGGAGCACAACCCGCCACAAAGTACTTTCCAAATCAGCTGAACAGACTAAAAAGAGTAGAAAAATTGCATCGCCTAAAATCACAGCCCATATTTCTGAAGCTTCCCAAACGGAATGGCGCGAACCATTTGATTTTCCAACCGAAATATCCGGTTTTTTTCATTAAAATGGTAACTACCCGGTGTTTACCCCCTCGTGAAAAGTATATTTGTTGGGAAAAGAAGCTAAGTTTTTTTCGTTTACAAGTAATTTCTTCGTTAACTTTAACTTCCATAGCGCATAAGGAAGCGTAATTGGCAATAACAACAAAATGAGCGAGAACGCCGTGACACAGGTTAACGGTCGTTTTGATACAAAGTTGTTTCTATACAAGTCGTTTCGATGTAAATTTATTAATTCGAGGTGTAAATCGTTCCACGTTCTTGGCTATTCACCCCAACTGTTTTTTTTTTGTTCACTAGCAAACTATATTTGAAGTTAGGGTTTTCCACAAGTTGTTCGACAACTTTTTAGCAACTTCTCGTATTTCGAGCAACTTTTTTCGTTCCGAGCAACTTTTTGCATTTTGAGCAATTTCTCTAGTTTTTTTGTAATTCTGAGATGTCGAAGCAGGTTTTAGTGCTTAAATTAGCCTTTCTTCCATATTTCACAATGTTTTGGTCCCGAGGGAAACAATTAATTTTGTTTCCCGAGAATCACAATGTTTTCCTCGGCTCCGCCTCTAGAAACATTGAGATTCTCGGGAAACAAAATTAAGTGTTTCCCTCGGGACCAGCCATTAAGTGATTTGTTTTAATTCATTAAACCTCGCTGTAACGGCGGTCGTCGGTCAACATTCCCGGGTAACAGTGCACTGTTACTCTCTGACGTCAAAGATGTTGCAATGTTGGCGGGAAAAAGTTTAATAGTTTGATGTCATGTGACCTCGAAGTAACCAATGAGAGCGCACACTTTTAGGAAAAATTTCCAGCCATATAACAGTATCATTTATGAGTAATTTCTTAACTACCGTTTAGTTCCATGGCGAGAAAGGGTGCGTAAATAACTGGAAACAAACTAAACAAAATGGACTTTGCGGGTGGAACAAGCATTAAATCATAATAACAAATAATAGCATAAACATAGTTTACATCAGGTGGTATGTTTAGAAGAAGATGTATTCGGTCTTGCGATGAGTAGAAGACTTGTTAAAAAGACATCGACATACCTGCAGTCTAAACAGGGGGATCCGATTCCTGACTCCATGGGAACTAAGCGTCCTTCCTTATATGCAGCCCTAGGACAGGTAAACATTTATAGTAACATTTTAGCAAGTGGGTAACAGGGCTCTAGTAGTTAGCGACACAACGAAACCAAACAGTAGAAATTAGTCTATATATGCATATGACTATACTTAAAGTAATTCTGTTGGAAATACTTCCTGTTTTTTATCTCTACAATGATTTCCCTAATTTGATAGTCGTACGATAAATATACAGACCGCGGCAGGACTAGCTAAGTCGGTAGAGGATTTGTCTGCAGAGCGGGAGGTGGTGGGTTTGATCCTTGGAACGGGAACAGTACCCAGAGTATTATTTGCTTTTTGCCTTGCTCACAGCTAGACCTTCGCGTGTCTCGAATGATCACGTAAAATGGCGGTCGAGTCTTTAGTAGGAGACGTAAAAATATAGTTCGTTCAATCAGTTCTTTCGCTCTTTAGACATTGATACTCAAATAAAGTGCAGTGGAAGATGATGAGAGGATGACGGCGTTGATGGTGTTGAGAGTGACGACGATAATGATGAAATGACGATGATGGTGATGATGATAGATCAATACCAGAGTCAGTATCTGTTTCTCACTTGTCAATCACAGAAAACAATAGCCAAGCATACCTTATTTCGGGGCATAAATCTGCTACACTCTCGGTTAGAATTACAAGTTCACTGAACATAACATCATTAAGGGCTGGGTATGAGTTGGCAGCCATAACTACCTGAAAATGTCACGCAAAATAGTCACGCATCACGCAAATCTTATATAAAATGTTTTGTAAGAGCATGACAAGAAAAAAGAGTAACAAACACGTCAACAAGCCTCCAAAAACCTGCCAATAAAGCTTGCTAGTTTGCAAGCAACTTAGTAATAAAGCTTTATTTCCATTCCTGAGAAAGAGGTTCTATTTTTCTTTTCCTTGCTTTCGGTGGCATTGTTCAGCAGATTAAAAAACCGCTCAATCTCGTTTGGCCCCCAGTTCAGTCTCTCCCCGCAAGTGCACGATATTTCCCAACCTTACGAAACGAAGGCTTCTTATTTTCCGCTGGCTTTTAGCTATAGGACAGCTTCAAATAGCTACTATACCTTTGTTCCACGTGAAAGGAGTTCTCTGATAAAAGGAAACATTCCTAATATAATATCCACGCCGCTGTTGTCCACAAATACGACAGCCAATTTATGAGGAGGTCCCTGCAATAAAAAAGTCGAGTAGACTACTAAAACTGCAGATGCGTTCGTCAGTGAATAATACAATACAATTACGTTGCCATAAGGGACACGCGACTGAGCTATTTAAAAGAAGACTGACCTTTAATCGCTCAATCCACGCATCCAGGTCATCTTTCAACCACGGCCGGGCTAAATGCAAATTTAAATGTTTAGCAGAAACATATTTGAGTATATAGAGTTCTGGAGAAGGTACTGTCAAAAAATACTGGGTATAATCGCGTTATATTACCTTGCAACTTCTTCATTGCTGAGCCAAAGTCAAAATGACCTTCTTCCATGAGTCTAAAGAAGAAAAAAGTTGTTCGGATAAAAGCATTTTAGACGTTCCTTGAAAAAGGCGAAAAAAGGTTTGATTTTAAAAAGCAAGGGCCAGGGGACGGTTTGTGTATGAAGGTGGATGGTTTGTTTTTAAAATGACCGGAAACTGAAGTGAAAAACAGGCAGTGGGTAAAAAGGCGAGAAAAAGGGCTTAGAATGAGGAATACTCGAAGGAATTTAAGCTTTAAATTTCTTTATGAGTGGAGCAGTAAAATTAATGTGTGTTTTTACAGATGCAGTTGTTTGTAATATGTTTTGAAATTTTGTCTTCGTTTCAGAATATCGCATTAAGTTATAATATCTTGAAGGTTTAGTTACTTAGCGACTTCCTTTGCACCCCAGTCGAAAAAGTTTCCTGCTATTACTCCTTTTACCAAAGCACGCTGCCGCAGTTCCCATGGCAACGTGTCTAATTCTTCAAGTCGTTTGGACAAGAGAAGAAGGGCAGCCTCGTTTTCTTGTTGTTTTACCTGACGGAAAAACGGCAAAGGAAACTGGATTAACAATAAAAGACGGGGAACGATTATTCAAAACTAAATCGCACATGTCTAAAATGGCTTGTTTGCCGCTCTGTGGTGGGTCACCACTGAGCAATAAAACGATGCGTATTGAAAAGGCGTCAGATCAACTTAGCCTGAGATGAAAGTTCATAATCGATGAATCCGCTTGAGTCATTACCTCTGCGTAAGGATCAGGAAAGCTAAACTCGTTGAGGTACTGTTCTCTGACGTCTAACAAACTGCGTACATTCAATGTTCCGTAAGCCCTGCGACGAAAAGAAAAGGAAACAACTCGCCACATTAGCTGAGCAATTCGCCACTTTAGAAACGAGAAAGAAACTGGGACGAGTTTACATTCGTTAAGACTTCTGGGACTGTTACAAGGGACGGGGAAAAATTGGCCAATAGCTGACCGACACGTCACCAGTAACGATCCCAGGAACCATTGCGGGACATTCGCCGCCAGTCCTCTTCTTGTTTTTAGAGTGGCAAATGCCGATTAAATTAGGAACATTAGGAGCAGAGGCAAAAGAATGAATTTTATAAGAAACTCACGCAGGCTGTTGCTTGAGAACATTCAGACGAAGACAAAATTTCTTGCGAAACTTTTCTGCTCTTTCTTTGGCATCCGTGGACTCAGGTTGGCAGGCTATTGCTCGCTCGACAACCTAAAGGCATTAAATAGAAGTGAGCATAACACTGAATTCGTTGAACTTGCGCTAAAAACGAACACCATAGATTTGTTTACAGTCTTTTAATATTCGCTACATTCGCTACTTTAGAAACGACAAGAAGACCGGAGCCGAAATATGTCCCGCAATTGTTTGAGGGTTGGTACTGGGGACGCGCCGGTCAGCTATTGGCCAATTGTTTCCTCCCACTACTAACAGTGCCAGAAGTTCCCAGAAGTAAAAGTTAACTTGACCCCCCGTTTGAACAGTGGTCAATTAATCGGTGAACTTAACGTTTAAATGATGCATCTCAATCCGAAAGTCTGCCCGAAGTTTGCTTCAATAAGGCAGAAATCGAGAGCACTAAAATAAAGCCCAAGAGATTTTAAAACAATCAACCTTACTTTGTCCAGTGCGTCTTCGAAGCATTGCAACCAATATTCTCTCGCCTCAGTATCAACCGTGAGGTCCTGGGTGTCAGGAAAGTAGTCTCCGGGGGAAGCGAGGAGAGGGAATGGAACGAGCGTGTGAGTAAATTGATCCATCTCTAAAACGTCACACTGAAATACATGAATAAATGAATGAATTAAACCACAGGAATGCCTTTCATAGACAACCCTTAAAACTGAATAATTTAGCTCAGTTACTGAGTTGATAACGTAATTTTGCCACTGTGATGAGATAGAAAAGCTCGAAACGTCAGGTTTTGAATCTTTTCATAGTAGCCGATTCACCTTAGCTTTGACAATTGGCTGATTTAGCAACAAGACGGGAACGTCAGTTGACGAAGAGAAAGCGCGCAGAAAGGACTAAACACGACTTCCGGTGCTCAATTTGCCGCTCTGCCATTGGTCAAGCCTGTAGTTTGATTTACACGCGCCGTCGTCAACTGGGGTTCCCGTTCTGTCGCTAAATCAGCCTAATTTATGAAGAAAACTCTGATTTTATTTTGTCTTTTTTAAAATGATAAAATAGAGCTAAGCTTTAAGATCTAATTTTCTAAGTTAAAATAATCCAAAAACCTAAGGATTTTTGGAAAAATGAAAAAGTCTACAACCACAGGTTTTGTAACCGGGGAGCATTGCGTGACTTTGCCGCCGCTTGGGTAGGAGTCACGCAATGCTCCCCGCCCCCACGCGTGGGAGCGAGAAGCATTGCGTGACTACGGTTCAAGCGGCTGCGAAGGAGACTACCTTTCAGTAAACTCTTATTTCGTGATCTGTTGAGTCTAAAACACTGGATATCTTAATGAAGTTGACGATATACTCAAAAGTCTCAAACCAATACAGCTTACCCTAACAGAATCAGCATTCCTTGCACTCATCAAATCAGCAGGCCGTTTTGCAGCTGACAGACCAGAACTTCCTGCATAGTTCTCTCTCCATGTCAAACCGTTAAGTTTGCTTACAGAAAAGTCAACTGTAAATGTTGAATAATTAAGGTTACACAGATTAGTGATGATGGCCATGAACAGGAGGCAATAACCCGGAGTGAGCAACTTCCAAGTTTACTTTTAGAATGGTTTTGCGCGAATTTTGAGTATCTTTTAAATTCCACAAGCCAGTTAGCAAAACCTACAGACCTAAAAATGGTATATATTTTTATTTTTCCTTTTTGATATCTTATACTTCAAATGCGCTCATAGACATGGTGCAGATTCTATTTTCGCGAGAAAAAGTACCCTAAAATGTATCTAAAAATAAACTGGTCCGTAAAAACGCCATGACATAGGCTCAGTATGGGAGTTCCGGGTTAAGAGCTCCTGCCATGAACCAATGAGCAACGATTTTCAGCGCGGGCGCTGCGGGGAAGGATGGAATATACATAAAACTGGACAACAATCGTGTCAGCAAGAAACACCAAAAAGTGCCTATCGCACTGAGGGTGTTCGTGAAAGGAAGAAGGTAATTCACACACGGTATTCTTAAATCGAAAATAATAATGAATAAAAGATGAAAAATGAAAAATGTGCTCTTAGGGCAAGTGACAATTCCCCTGTGGTGTGTGTTTTCCAATTTGATACGCTAATTTTATATCCTTCTTATTATTTTGATGAGTTTTTGAAACACATGATGATGTACAAAAAGGGACTTAAACGTACCGTCTTCATCAGCTCCTTTTAAGAACGCTCCAATAGCACCAAGATAACCTTCGTGTCTCAGAAATAAAGGCTGTTGAGTTCCCTGAAAAATTCCCCATGTATACATCAGTACCAGTGAAACGCCAACACAAAAAACGGATAATTCCCACACCACTTTACTACTTAAAAAGGTGTTTTGGGCACAAAGAACTATTTTCAAAATAAAAGAAACCAGCAAAGTTAATGGCACTGTCTCCTACAACTCTTTGACAGATATTTGATAAACGTTTCACTCCCAAAGAAAACTAAAGCATGCTTACCTTGGACCAGTAGTTGATGCCGTAGGAGATAGTATGCATCGTGACTGGATTACCGCGGATGAAATAACCACTAAAGTAGATTTTCTTTAAGCCATTCAGCTTGGCATAAAGCGAGGCAATCTAAAATTGGACAAAACAAAAGTATAAACCTGCGATCAAGCTCTCGGGGGGCGGGGGGAGGGGGCTCTAGCTATAAAACTATAAACCTCTAGAAAGCAAAATCTGTTGGCTTGACCAATGACAGCGCGGGAAATTGGGCACCGGAAGTCGCTGTTGATCCTTTCCGAGCGCTATCCCCTCGTACTGTTGATATATCACTGTATTTAGCAAAGTCAACGTTCAAAGTTGACGTTCTTGTCGCTGTCATCGTGATTGCTTAAGCTTCCTATTCTCTCTACAACAGGCCTTGTATTGCCGACCGGCTCTGACAGAATGTAAGCTGCCTGAGTACCTTTCCACATGCACATTAAGACTTGTACTTCACCTTACCTGGCCTATGTCGTTACTGATCATATGTAAAAGACTCTTAGCAATGTCTGCTTCGGCGAACTGTCCAGCTAAAAGGGAAAAAGAAACCATAATTAAACAAGCTTTATCTCTGTTGTAAGAGTCCTGTAAGGAAACGACGTCCTTAACGCGCGAACTTTTAAGTCTACCCCTGTAAGATGTAAAAATAAGTTAATACAAACCGTGGTGTTCATCCCGCGGAGATCGCACCGTTTTTCCAAAGCTGCTCGCTGTTAGATCTCCTGGTAGTTTCAATGTATCGTACGCGCCACCGTAGATGTCTCTCACCTGGGCAATAGACGTTCAAGATGTGATTAGTAATTCTCCTTTCTGGATGCTATATATTTTACCGTATATTAGTTTAGAGAATTTGGGTTTTGATCATCCTCTGGCATTGAAATTCGCCAATTCCCTTCACCTTCCGTTTGGATAATGTATTCGATATTATAAGAAGAAGTTAGATGCCGATTGATTTCCATGCTGTGACTAAAAACTGAACCAAAGTTTAAAAACACTGAACAGCGAAAACAACAACAACAAATAAAAAACTGAACGCAGTCCTTAACCAGAAGGCGTTACGCCGCACTGAGTTACCACCTCGCTTTGAATTTTATCTTTATCAGCTTCTGCTTATCTTCTATTTCCTCCATAGCTAAAATCAGTTGCAAATTGTCCCTTCCTTTAGCCTTCATTCAATGAAAATTGGATACAAGATATTTGAGAATGTTCGTAGTAAGATTTAGTAACGCCTAGGAATTTTTTATTCGATATGAGAGCACGAAGTTACGAAGTGGAGTGACCCCGTAGCCCGCCATCCCATCGGAGTATGGTCGTTTCGCTGCATAATGACGTCGATTCGCTGCAAAGTTGTAAAGTCGTTTCGCTAACTTAACCCGTTTGTAGTTCATTCTAAATTGTTTTAAACTGTTTAATACACAAACTTGGTTGCAGCGAATCCACTTTATGAAGCAGCGAAACGACTTGTAGCGATGTAAAAAAAATATGTTAGTCTTGAAAAATATCTAAAAAAATCTTCAAAGTCTGAGAAAACCAATCTGTCATACCAGCATGTCCACGTTCTGGTGGCGCCCCTTTGTCGCCAGCTCTAGTAAATCATCAAAACCCTGCAAATTAAATAACATTTATTACCATATGGTAAGCTTCGGAAGCGGGAAGATGCAGCGAGGCCTGTGTTCTCGTTAACTACTATACAAGAGCGAGCGTAATGCCCGCTTGGCATTGGGGACTTTAATATCAAAGGACGCGATGGCAGCGAAAATGTCGCTTAAAAAAGTGAATTTGCGTTCTTTCAATTTTTATCGCGATTATTCTTACCCACTTACTTTGTCAAACTCTCCTGAAGTTGTCATTGACATTTTCGTTTTCGTCGCCGTCGCATCGTCAGATCTTAAGGTACCTATTGCCTAGTACGCAGCCGTTGTTTGTGTTGTCACGCAACGTTCTTCCCCACAGGAGAACCGTTATGTGACGGCACAAGAAACGGATGTGTATGAGATTAGGAATTGCTTCCTTGTCCCGCAAGAAAAGTACCTTGGCTTTGGTGAGCAGAGAGCCCAGGCCCCAGAACGTTCCTCCTCCCATGCTTGTACCACCAACTCGCTCAAACTGAGTTTCAGACAAGACCTGTAACCATAGCAACCAAAGCATAGTTTAAAGAGGCATGGTTTACAGAGTGTCGTTCCAATAATGGTTAGCTTTAGCTTTGGCCTTTCAACTGACACCAATTCAATGATTGGAACTAAAATACTGGTTAGTCTTTAACATGAAGGTTCAAGGTGCGTATTGCTAATGGAGTTTTAATAAACATCTTTCCAGCATATAATGTTACAGTTCAAAATTAAATTTATATTAAAATTTTATCCTGATTCATGAATAACAAGAAGACGCCTGAAGGCGTTTACTCGGGATGTGTTGGTGTAAGTAAGAATTATCTGGAATGGCATTGGAAAGTTGAGCACAGTATCAACAACAAATGTGTGCAGGAGAGACGGAGATGTTCTGTTAAATATACAGTCAACTCTCTCTAAGACGGACACCTTTGGGACCGGTACTAAGTGTCCGTCTTAGAGAGGAGACCGTCTTATAGAGAGTCAAATAAAGGGAGTAAAGAAAGGCAGGGACCAACTCTAGGTGTCCATTTTATGGAGGTGTCCGTCTTATAGAGGTGTCCGTTAAGAAAGAGTCGACTGTACTAAAAGATGAGTTACATACAAGGGTTCCTTTGCTCCTCAAAACAACATTTACATCAATATTACCACCATATATGTAAAGAGCAGGGGGTAGTCAACTAACATTTGCATTCCG
>OZ037783.1:33873669-33953669 GCA_964035525.1 Porites cylindrica
GTAACAAGGGTAACAAGGGTAACAGGGGTAACAAGGGGTAACAGGGGTAACAAGGGGTAACAGGGGGTAACAAGGGTAACAAGGGGTAACAGGGGTAACAAGGGTAACAGGGGTAACAAGGGTTAACAAGGGGTAACAAGGGGTAACAGGGCTAACAAGGGGTAACAGGGGTAACAAGGGTAACAGGGGTAACAGGGGTAACAAGGGGTAACAAGAGGTAACAAGAGGTAACAGGGGTAACAAGGGGTAACAGGGGTAACAGGGGTAACAAAGGGTAACAAGGGGTTACAGGGGTAACAGGGGTAACAAGGGTAACAAGGGTAACAAGGGGTAACAGGGGTAACAAGGGGTAACAAGGGGTAACAAGGGTAACAGGGGTAACAAGGGGTAACAGGGGTAACAAGGGGTAACAAGGGTAACAAGGGGTAACAAGGGTAACAAGGGGTAACAGGGGTAACGAGGCTAACAAGGGGTAACAGGGGTAACAAGGGGTAACAGGAGTAACAGGGTTAACAAGGGGTAAAAGGGGTAAAAAGGGTAACAAGGGGTAACAGGGGTAACAAGGGGTTACAAGGGGTAACATGGGTAACAGGGGTAACAAGGGTTAACAAGGGGTAACAAAGGGTAACAAGGGGTAACAAGGGGTAACAAGGGTAACAGGGGTAACAAGGGTAACAAGGGGTAACAAGAGGTAACAGGGGTAACGAGGGGTAACAGGGGTAACAAAGGGTAACAAGGGGTAACAGGGGTAAAAGGGGTAACAAGGGTAACAAGGGGTAACAAGGGGTAACAAGAGTAACAGGGGTAACAAGGGGTAACAGGGGTAACAAGGGTAACAAGCGGTAACAAGGGGTAACAGGGGTAACAAGCGTAACAAGGGTAACAAGGGTAACAAGGGGTAACAAGGGGTAACAAGGGTAACAGGGGTAACAAGGGGTAACAGGGGTAACAAAGGTAACAAGGGTGACAAGGGTAACAAGGGGTAACAGGGGTAACAAGGGGTAAAAAGGGGTAACATGGGTAAGAGGGGTAACAAGGGTTAACAAGGGGTAACAAAGGGTAACAAGGGGTAACAAGGGGTAACAAGGGGTAACAGGGGTAACAAGGGTAACAGGGGTAACAAGGGGTAACAAGAGGTAACAAGAGGTAACAGAGGTAACAAGGGGTAACAGGGGTAACAGGGGTAACAAAGGGTAACAAGGGGTAACAGGGGTAACAGGGGTAAAAAGGGTAACAAGGGTAACAAGGGTAACAAGGGGTAACAGGGGTAACAAGGAGTAACAAGGGGTAACAAGGGGTAACAGGGCTAACAAGGGGTAACAGGGGTAACAAGGGTAACAGGGGTAACAGGGGTAACAAGGGGTAACAAGAGGTAACAAGAGGTAACAGGGGTAACAAGGGGTAACAGGGGTAACAAAGGGTAACAAGGGGTTACAGGGGTAACAGGGGTAAAAAGGGTAACAAGGGTAACAAGGGGTAACAGGGGTAACAAGGGGTAACAAGGGGTAAGAAGGGTAACAGGGGTAACAAGGAGTAACAGGGGTAACAAGAAGTAACAAGGGTAACAAGGGGTAAAAGGGGTCACAAGGGGTAACAGGGGTAACGAGGGTAACAAGGGGTAACAGGGGTAACAAGGGGTAACAGGAGTAACAGGGTTAACAACGGGTAAAAGGGGTAACAAGGGTAACAAGGGGTAACAGGGGTAACAAGGGGTTACAAGGGGTAACATGGGTAACAGGGGTAACAAGGGTTAACAAGGGGTAAGAAAGGGTAACAAGGGGTAAGAAGGGGTAACAAGGGTAACAGGGGTAACAAGGGTAACAGGGGTAACAGGGGTAACAAGGGGTAACAAGAGGTAACAGGGGTAACGAGGGGTAACAGGGGTAACAAAGGGTAACAAGGGGTAACAGGGGTAACAGGGGTAACAAGGGTAACAAGGGTAACAAGGGTAACAAGGGGTAACAGGGGTAACAAGGGTAACAGGGGTAACAAGGGTTAACAAGGGGTAACAGGGGTAACAAGGGGTAACAAGGGGTAACAAGGGTAACAAGGGGTAACAGGGGTAACAAGGGTAACAGGGGTAACAAGGGTTAACAAGGGGTAACAGGGGTAACAAGGGTAACAAGGGTAACAAAGGGTAACAAGGGGTAACAAGGGGTAACAAGGGTAACAGGGGTAACAAGGGGTAACAGGGGTAACAAGGGGTAACAAGGGTAACAAGGGGTAACAAGGGGTAACAGGGGTAACAAGGGGTAACAAGGGGTAACAGGGCTAACAAGGGGTAACAGGGGTAACAAGGGTAACAGGGGTAACAGGGGTAACAAGGGGTAACAAGAGGTAACAAGAGGTAACAGGGGTAACAAGGGGTAACAGGGGTAACAGGGGTAACAAAGGGTAACAAGGGGTTACAGGGGTAACAAGGGTAACAAGGGTAACAAGGGGTAACAAGGGGTAACAAGGGTAACAGGGGTAACAAGGGGTAACAAGGGTAACAAGGGGTAACAGGGGTAACGAGGGTAACAAGGGGTAACAGGGGTAACAAGGGGTAACAGGAGTAACAGGGTTAACAAGGGGTAAAAGGGGTAACAAGGGGTTACAAGGGGTAACATGGGTAACAGGGGTAACAAGGGTTAACAAGGGGTAACAAAGGGTAACAAGGGGTAACAAGGGGTAACAAGGGTAACAGGGGTAACAAGGGTAACAGGGGTAACAAGGGTAACAGGGGTAACAGGGGTAACAAGGGGTAACAAGAGGTAACAGGGGTAACGAGGGGTAACAGGGGTAACAAAGGGTAACAAGGGGTAACAGGGGTAACAGGGGTAACAAGGGTAACAAGGGTAACAAGGGTAAAAAGGGGTAACAAGGGGTAACAAGGGTAACAGGGGTAACAAGGGGTAACAGGGGTAACATGGGTAACAGGGAAACAAGGGTTAACAAGGGGTAACAAAGGGTAACAAGGGGTAACAAGGGGTAACAAGTGTAACAAGGGGTAACAGGGGTAACAAGGGTAACAGGGGTAACAGGGGTAACAAGGGGTAACAAGAGGTAAGAAGAGGTAACAGGGGTAACAAGGGGTAACAGGGGTAACAAAGGGTAACAAGGGGTAACAGGGGTAACAAGGGTAACAAGGGGTAACAAGGGGTAACAAGGGTAACAGGGGTAACAAGGGGTAACAGGGGTAACATGGGTAACAGGGGTAACAAGGGTTAACAAGGGGTAACCAAGGGTAACAAGGGGTAACAAGGGGTAACAAGGGTAACAAGGGGTAACAGGGGTAACAAGGGTAACAGGGGTAACAAGGGGTAACAAGAGGTAACAAGAGGTAACAGGGGTAACAAGGGGTAACAGGGGTAACAAAGGGTAACAAGGGGTAACAGGGGTAACAAAGGTAACAAGGGTAACAAGGGGTAACAGGGGTAAAAGGGGTAACAAGAGGTAACAAGGGTAACAGGGGTAACAAGGGGTAACAGGGGTAACAAGGGGTAACAAGGGTAACAAGGGTAACAAGGGGTAACAAGGGGTAACAAGGGTAACAGGGGTAACAGGGGTAACAAGGGGTAACAGGAGTAACAGGGTTAACAAGAGGTAAAAGGGGTAAAAAGGGTAACAAGGGGTAACAGGGGTAACAAGGGGTTACAAGGGGTAACAGGGGTAACAAGGGTAACAAGGGTAACAGGGGTAACAAGGGGTAACAGGGGTAACAAGGGGTAACAGGGGGTAACAAGGGTAACAAGGGGTAACAGGGGTAACAAGGGTAACAGGGGTAACAAGGGTTAACAAGGGGTAACAGGGGTAACAAGGGTAACAAGGGTAACAAGGGGTAACAAGGGGTAACAAGGGGTAACAAGGGTAACAGGGGTAACAAGGGGTAACAGGGGTAACAAGGGGTAACAAGGGTAACAAGGGGTAACAAGGGGTAACAGGGGTAACAAGGGGTAACAAGGGGTAACAGGGCTAACGTGGGGTAACAGGGGTAACAAGGGTAACAGGGGTAACAAGGGGTAACAAGAGGTAACAAGAGGTAACAGGGGTAACAAGGGGTAACAGGGGTAACAAAGGGTAACAAGGGGTTACAGGGGTAACAGGGGTAACAAGGGTAACAAGGGTAACAAGGGGTAACAGGGGTAACAAGGGGTAACAAGGGGTAACAAGGGTAACAGGGGTAACAAGGGGTAACAGGGGTAACAAGGGGTAACAAGGGTAACAAGGGGTAACAAGGGTAACAAGGGGTAACAGGGGTAACGAGGGTAACAAGGGGTAACAGGGGTAACAAGGGGTAACAGGAGTAACAGGGTTAACAAGGGGTAAAAGGGGTAACAAGGGTAACAAGGGGTAACAGGGGTAACAAGGCGTTACAAGGGGTAACATGGGTAACAGGGGTAACAAGGGTTAACAAGGGGTAAGAAAGGGTAACAAGGGGTAACAAGGGGTAACAAGGGTAACAGGGGTAACAAGGGTAACAGGGGTAACAGGGGTAACAAGGGGTAACAAGAGGTAACAGGGGTAACGAGGGGTAACAGGGGTAACAAAGGGTAACAAGGGGTAACGGGTAACAGGGGTAACAAGGGTAACAAGGGTAACAAGGGGTAACAAGGGTAACAAGGGTAACAAGGGTAACAAGGGGTAACAAGGGGTAACAAGGGTAACAGGGGTAACAAGGGGTAACAGGGGTAACAAGGGTAACAAGCGGTAACAAGGGGTAACAGGGGTAACAAGCGTAACAAGGGTAACAAGGGTAACAAGGGGTAACAAGGGGTAACAAGGGTAACACGGGTAACAAGGGGTAACAGGGGTAACAAAGGTAACAAGGGTGACAAGGGTAACAAGGGGTAACAAGAGGTAACAGGGGTAACGAGGGGTAACAGGGGTAACAAAGGGTAACAAGGGGTAACAGGGGTAAAAGGGGTAACAAGGGTAACAAGGGGTAACAAGGGGTAACAAGAGTAACAGGGGTAACAAGGGGTAACCGGGGTAACAAGGGTAACAAGCGGTAACAAGGGGTAACAGGGGTAACAAGCGTAACAAGGGTAACAAGGGTAACAAGGGGTAACAAGGGGTAACAAGGGTAACAGGGGTAACAAGGGGTAACAGGGGTAACAAAGGTAACAAGGGTGACAAGGGTAACAAGGGGTAACAGGGGTAACAAGGGGTAAAAAGGGGTAACATGGGTAAGAGGGGTAACAAGGGTTAACAAGGGGTAACAAAGGGTAACAAGGGGTAACAAGGGGTAACAAGGGTAACAGGGGTAACAAGGGTAACAGGGGTAACAAGGGGTAACAAGAGGTAACAAGAGGTAACAGAGGTAACAAGGGGTAACAGGGGTAACAGGGGTAACAAAGGGTAACAAGGGGTAACAGGGGTAACAGGGGTAAAAAGGGTAACAAGGGTAACAAGGGTAACAAGGGGTAACAGGGGTAACAAGGAGTAACAAGGGGTAACAAGGGGTAACAGGGCTAACAAGGGGTAACAGGGGTAACAAGGGTAACAGGGGTAACAGGGGTAACAAGGGGTAACAAGAGGTAACAAGAGGTAACAGGGGTAACAAGGGGTAACAGGGGTAACAAAGGGTAACAAGGGGTTACAGGGGTAACAGGGGTAACAAGGGTAACAAGGGTAACAAGGGGTAACAGGGGTAACAAGGGGTAACAAGGGGTAAGAAGGGTAACAGGGGTAACAAGGGGTAACAGGGGTAACAAGAAGTAACAAGGGTAACAAGGGGTAACAAGGGTCACAAGGGGTAACAGGGGTAACGAGGGTAACAAGGGGTAACAGGGGTAACAAGGGGTAACAGGAGTAACAGGGTTAACAACGGGTAAAAGGGGTAACAAGGGTAACAAGGGGTAACAGGGGTAACAAGGGGTTACAAGGGGTAACATGGGTAACAGGGGTAACAAGGGTTAACAAGGGGTAAGAAAGGGTAACAAGGGGTAAGAAGGGGTAACAAGGGTAACAGGGGTAACAAGGGTAACAGGGGTAACAGGGGTAACAAGGGGTAACAAGGGGTAACAGGGGTAACAAGGGGTAACAGGGGGTAACAAGGGTAACAAGGGGTAACAGGGGTAACAAGGGTAACAGGGGTAACAAGGGTTAACAAGGGGTAACAGGGGTAACAAGGGTAACAAGGGTAACAAGGGGTAACAAGGGGTAACAAGGGGTAACAAGGGTAACAGGGGTAACAAGGGGTAACAGGGGTAACAAGGGGTAACAAGGGTAACAAGGGGTAACAAGGGGTAACAGGGGTAACAAGGGGTAACAAGGGGTAACAGGGCTAACGTGGGGTAACAGGGGTAACAAGGGTAACAGGGGTAACAAGGGGTAACAAGAGGTAACAAGAGGTAACAGGGGTAACAAGGGGTAACAGGGGTAACAAAGGGTAACAAGGGGTTACAGGGGTAACAGGGGTAACAAGGGTAACAAGGGTAACAAGGGGTAACAGGGGTAACAAGGGGTAACAAGGGGTAACAAGGGTAACAGGGGTAACAAGGGGTAACAGGGGTAACAAGGGGTAACAAGGGTAACAAGGGGTAACAAGGGTAACAAGGGGTAACAGGGGTAACGAGGGTAACAAGGGGTAACAGGGGTAACAAGGGGTAACAGGAGTAACAGGGTTAACAAGGGGTAAAAGGGGTAACAAGGGTAACAAGGGGTAACAGGGGTAACAAGGCGTTACAAGGGGTAACATGGGTAACAGGGGTAACAAGGGTTAACAAGGGGTAAGAAAGGGTAACAAGGGGTAACAAGGGGTAACAAGGGTAACAGGGGTAACAAGGGTAACAGGGGTAACAGGGGTAACAAGGGGTAACAAGAGGTAACAGGGGTAACGAGGGGTAACAGGGGTAACAAAGGGTAACAAGGGGTAACAGGGGTAACAGGGGTAACAAGGGTAACAAGGGTAACAAGGGGTAACAAGGGGTAACAAGGGTAACAAGGGTAACAAGGGTAACAAGGGGTAACAAGGGGTAACAAGGGTAACAGGGGTAACAAGGGGTAACAGGGGTAACAAGCGTAACAAGGGTAACAAGGGTAACAAGGGGTAACAAGGGGTAACAAGGGTAACACGGGTAACAAGGGGTAACAGGGGTAACAAAGGTAACAAGGGTGACAAGGGTAACAAGGGGTAACAGGGGTAACAAGGGGTAAAAAGGGGTAACATGGGTAAGAGGGGTAACAAGGGTTAACAAGGGGTAACAAAGGGTAACAAGGGGTAACAAGGGGTAACAAGGGTAACAAGGGGTAACAGGGGTAACAAGGGTAACAGGGGTAACAAGGGGTAACAAGAGGTAACAAGAGGTAACAGAGGTAACAAGGGGTAACAGGGGTAACAGGGGTAACAAAGGGTAACAACGGGTAACAGGGGTAACAAGGGTAACAAGGGTAACAAGGGGTAACAGGGGTAACAAGGGGTAACAAGGGGTAACAAGGGTAACAGGGGTAACAAGGGGTAACAGGGGTAACAAGGGGTAACAGGGGTAACAAGGGTAACAAGGGGTAACAGGGGTAACAAGGGGTAACAGGAGTAACAGGGGTAACAAGGGGTAACAGGGGTAACAAGGGTAACAAGGGGTAACAGGGGTAACAAGGGGTAACAGGAGTAACAGGGGTAACAAGGGGTAACAGGGGTAACAAGGGTAACAGGGGTAACAATGGTTAACAAGGGGTAACAGGGGTAACAAGGGTAACAGGGGTAACAATGGTTAACAAGGGGTAACAGGGGTAACAAGGGTAACAAGGGTAACAAGGGTAACAAGGGGTAACAAGGGGTAACAAGGGTAACAGGGGTAACAAGGGGTAACAGGGGTAACATGGGTAACAGGGGTAACAAGGGTTAACAAGGGGTAACAAAAGGTAACAAGGGGTAACAAGGGGTAACAAGGGGTAACAGGGGTAACAAGGGTAACAGGGGTAACAGGGGTAACAAGGGGTAACAAGAGGTAACAAGAGGTAACAGGGGTAACAAGGGGTAACAGGGGTAACAAAGGGTAACAAGGGGTAACAGGAGTAACAAGGGTAACAAGGGTAACAAGGGGTAACAGGGGTAAAAGGGGTAACAAGGGGTAACAAGGGTAACAGGGGTAACAAGGGGTAACAGGGGTAACAAGGGGTAACAAGGGTAACAAGGGGTAACAAGGGGTAACAAGGGGTAACAAGAGGTAACAAGAGGTAACAGGGGTAACAGGGGTAACAAAGGGTAACAAGGGGTAACAGGGGTAACAAGGCTAACAAGGGTAACAAGGGGTAACAAGGGGTAACAAGGGTAACAAGGGGTAACAGGGGTAACAAGGGGTAACAAGGGGTAACAAGGGTAACAGGGGTAACAAGGGGTAACAGGGGTAACAAGGGATAACAAGGGGTAACAGGGGTAACAAGGGCAACAAGGGTAACAAGGGGTAACAAGGGGTAACAAGGGTTAACAAGGGGTAACAGGGGTAACAAGGGTAACAAGGGTAACAAGGGGTAACAAGGGGTAACAAGGGTAACAGGGGTAACAAGGGGTAACAGGGGTAACAAGGGGTAACAAGGGTAACAAGGGGTAACAGGGGTAACAAGGGGTAACAAGGGGTAAAAGGGCTAACAAGGGGTAACAAGGGTAACAAGGGTAACAGGGGTAACAAGGGGTAACAAGAGGTAACAAGAGGTAACAGGGGTAACAAGGGGTAACAGGGGTAACAGGGGTAACAAAGGGTAACAAGGGGTTACAGGGGTAACAGGGGTAACAAGGGTAACAAGGGTAACAAGGGGTAACAGGGGTAACAAGGGGTAACAAGGGGTAACAAGGGGTAACAGGGGTAACAAGGGGTAACAAGGGTAACAAGGGGTAACAAGGGTAACAAGGGGTAACAGGGGTAACAAGGGTAACAAGGGGTAACAGGGGTAACAAGGGGTAACAGGAGTAACAGGGTTAACAAGGGGTAACAGGGGTAACAAGGGTAACAGGGGTAACAAGGGTAACAAGGGTAACAAGGGTAACAAGGGGTAACAGGGGTAACAAGGGTTACAAGGGGTAACATGGGTAACAGGGGTAACAAGGGTTAACAAGGGGTAACAAAGGATAACAAGGGGTAACAAGGGGTAACAAGGGTAACAGGGGTAACAAGGGTAACAGGGGTAACAGGGGTAACAAGGGGTAACAAGAGGTAACAAGAGGTAACAGGGGTAACAAGGGGTAACAGGGGTAACAGGGGTAACAAAGGGTAACAAGGGGTTACAGGGGTAACAGGGGTAACAAGGGTAACAAGGGGTAACAGGAGTAACAAGGGGTAACAAGGGGTAACAAGGGGTAACAGGGGTAACAAGTGGTAACAAGGGTAACAAGGGGTAACAAGGGTAACAAGGGGTAACAGGGGTAACAAGGGTAACAAGGGGTAACAGGGGTAACAAGGGGTAACAGGAGTAACAGGGTTAACAAGGGGTAACAGGGGTAACAAGGGTAACAGGGGTAACAAGGGTAACAAGGGTAACAAGGGGTAACAGGGGTAACAAGGGGTTACAAGGGGTAACATGGGTAACAGGGGTAACAAGGGTTAACAAGGGGTAACAAAGGATAACAAGGGTTAACAAGGGGTAACAAGGGTAACAGGGGTAACAAGGGTAACAGGGGTAACAGGGGTAACAAGGGGTAACAAGAGGTAACAAGAGGTAACAGGGGTAACAAGGGGTAACAGGGGTAACAGGGGTAACAAAGGGTAACAAGGGGTAACAGGGGTAACAAGGGTAACAAGGGTAACAAGGGGTAACAAGGGGTAACAAGGGTAACAAGGGTAACAAGGGTAACAAGGGTAACAAGGGGTAACAAGGGGTAACAAGGGTAACAGGGGTAACAAGGGGTAACAGGGGTAACAAGGGTAACAAGGGGTAACAAGGGGTAACAGGGGTAACAAGCGTAACAAGGGTAACAAGGGTAACAAGGGGTAACAAGGGTAACAAGGGGTAACAAAGGGTAACAAGGGGTAACAAGGGTAACAAGGGGTAACAAAGGGTAACAAGGGGTAACAAGGGGTAACAGGGGTAACAAGGGGTAACAAGAGGTAACAAGAGGTAACAGAGGTAACAAGGGGTAACAGGGGTAACAGGGGTAACAAAGGGTAACAAGGGGTAACAGGGGTAACAGGGGTAACTAGGGTAACAAGGGTAACAAGGGGTAACAGGGGTAACAAGGGGTAACAAGGGGTAACAAGGGTAACAGGGGTAACAAGGGGTAACAAGGGTAACAAGGGGTTACAAGGGTAACAAGGGGTAACAGGGGTAACAAGGGTAACAAGGGGTAACAGGGGTAACAAGGGGTAACAGGAGTAACAGGGGTAACAAGGGGTAACAGGGGTAACAAGGGTAACAGGGGTAACAATGGTTAACAAGGGGTAACAAGGGGTAACAGGGGTAACAAGGGTAACAAGGGGTAACAGGGGTAACAAGGGGTGACAGGAGTAACAGGGGTAACAAGGGGTAACAGGGGTAACATGGGTAACAGGGGTAACAAGGGTTAACAAGGGGTAACAAAAGGTAACAAGGGGTAACAAGGGGTAACAAGGGGTAACAGGGGTAACAAGGGTAACAGGGGTAACAGGGGTAACAAGGGGTAACAAGAGGTAACAAGAGGTAACAGGGGTAACAAGGGGTAACAGGGGTAACAAAGGGTAACAAGGGGTAACAGGAGTAACAAGGGTAACAAGGGTAACAAGGGGTAACAGGGGTAAAAGGGGTAACAAGGGGTAACAAGGGTAACAGGGGTAACAAGGGGTAACAGGGGTAACAAGGGGTAACAAGGGTAACAAGGGGTAACAAGGGGTAACAAGGGGTAACAAGAGGTAACAAGAGGTAACAGGGGTAACAGGGGTAACAAAGGGTAACAAGGGGTAACAGGGGTAACAAGGCTAACAAGGGTAACAAGGGGTAACAAGGGGTAACAAGGGTAACAAGGGGTAACAGGGGTAACAAGGGGTAACAAGGGGTAACAAGGGTAACAGGGGTAACAAGGGGTAACAGGGGTAACAAGGGATAACAAGGGGTAACAGGGGTAACAAGGGCAACAAGGGTAACAAGGGGTAACAAGGGGTAACAAGGGTTAACAAGGGGTAACAGGGGTAACAAGGGTAACAAGGGTAACAAGGGGTAACAAGGGGTAACAAGGGTAACAGGGGTAACAAGGGGTAACAGGGGTAACAAGGGGTAACAAGGGTAACAAGGGGTAACAGGGGTAACAAGGGGTAACAAGGGGTAAAAGGGCTAACAAGTGGTAACAAGGGTAACAAGGGTAACAGGGGTAACAAGGGGTAACAAGAGGTAACAAGAGGTAACAGGGGTAACAAGGGGTAACAGGGGTAACAGGGGTAACAAAGGGTAACAAGGGGTTACAGGGGTAACAGGGGTAACAAGGGTAACAAGGGTAACAAGGGGTAACAGGGGTAACAAGGGGTAACAAGGGGTAACAAGGGGTAACAGGGGTAACAAGGGGTAACAAGGGTAACAAGGGGTAACAAGGGTAACAAGGGGTAACAGGGGTAACAAGGGTAACAAGGGGTAACAGGGGTAACAAGGGGTAACAGGAGTAACAGGGTTAACAAGGGGTAACAGGGGTAACAAGGGTAACAGGGGTAACAAGGGTAACAAGGGTAACAAGGGTAACAAGGGGTAACAGGGGTAACAAGGGGTTTCAAGGGGTAACATGGGTAACAGGGGTAACAAGGGTTAACAAGGGGTAACAAAGGATAACAAGGGGTAACAAGGGGTAACAAGGGTAACAGGGGTAACAAGGGTAACAGGGGTAACAGGGGTAACAAGGGGTAACAAGAGGTAACAAGAGGTAACAGGGGTAACAAGGGGTAACAGGGGTAACAGGGGTAACAAAGGGTAACAAGGGGTTACAGGGGTAACAGGGGTAACAAGGGTAACAAGGGGTAACAGGAGTAACAAGGGGTAACAAGGGGTAACAAGGGGTAACAGGGGTAACAAGTGGTAACAAGGGTAACAAGGGGTAACAAGGGTAACAAGGGGTAACAGGGGTAACAAGGGTAACAAGGGGTAACAGGGGTAACAAGGGGTAACAGGAGTAACAGGGTTAACAAGGGGTAACAGGGGTAACAAGGGTAACAGGGGTAACAAGGGTAACAAGGGTAACAAGGGGTAACAGGGGTAACAAGGGGTTACAAGGGGTAACATGGGTAACAGGGGTAACAAGGGTTAACAAGGGGTAACAAAGGATAACAAGGGTTAACAAGGGGTAACAAGGGTAACAGGGGTAACAAGGGTAACAGGGGTAACAGGGGTAACAAGGGGTAACAAGAGGTAACAAGAGGTAACAGGGGTAACAAGGGGTAACAGGGGTAACAGGGGTAACAAAGGGTAACAAGGGGTAACAGGGGTAACAAGGGTAACAAGGGTAACAAGGGGTAACAAGGGGTAACAAGGGTAACAAGGGTAACAAGGGTAACAAGGGTAACAAGGGGTAACAAGGGGTAACAAGGGTAACAGGGGTAACAAGGGGTAACAGGGGTAACAAGGGTAACAAGGGGTAACAAGGGGTAACAGGGGTAACAAGCGTAACAAGGGTAACAAGGGTAACAAGGGGTAACAAGGGTAACAAGGGGTAACAAAGGGTAACAAGGGGTAACAAGGGTAACAAGGGGTAACAAAGGGTAACAAGGGGTAACAAGGGGTAACAGGGGTAACAAGGGGAACAAGGGGTAACAATGGGTAACAAAGGGTAATAAGGGGTAACAAGGGGAACAAGGGGTAACAAAGGGTAACAAGGGGTAACAAGGGGTAACAAGGGTAAGAAAGGGTAACAAGTGGTAACAAGGGTAACAAGAGGTAAGAGGGGTAACAGGTGTAACAAGGGTAACAAAGGGTAACAAGGGGTAACAAAGGGTAACAAGGGGTAACAAGGGGTAACAAGTCGTATTTGCCTCAGGCCTTCGTGTGCCATATTAAAAAGTTAGAGCACAGCCTTAGCTTTGTCCTCCTTTACGCAGTAAGCTTACTTTTCCTCCTTGGCTGATGCAGTGTCTTTTTCGTGCTTGTCCAATCCAACTCTTAAACTTGCATGTGATTTGAAGTTGCAGCCAATAAAAATCACACAATTTTTTGTGACGGGCACACGATACGGGAAAGTTAAAAAAAGGTGGCAATTTTTGACTCCCAAGAAAAATATGAAAGGAATGCACTGCTGAATTTATGACGCTGGCTGACTACGTCATCCCGTGTAATCAGGGCTAGGGGACAAAGGAAATTAAGAATCGACTTGGGTTAAAAACTTTTAACCTGAATTCAATTTCGACTTTTAACATTTACTGTGAAATTACCTTGACAATACTGACTCCAGATCCAATGTTGACCAAAAGATAAGGAAAGCGTTCAGAATGATTTAGACTTTGAAAGACATAAGGTGGATCTTGTTCACGATGGAATTCAAACACTTCATTTGAGATATTCCTCAGTAGAAAGTTACAGCCTCTGATTAGACATTCCATCTCATCTTCCTTGTCCACCCTAAGAAATGTACAAAACAACTGAAGGATTTAAATTTGGTTCTTTTGTGTGCAACAGTTATGAGCAACAGACCTCATGGGCATCTTTGTATTACGGTAAGTATAACGGTAGGATGAGGTGATGCAAAAATTGTTGTTAGTGAATTTGCCATGATCAAATGGATGAAACACATTTGCCTATTTGCATGTCAGTTTAAGGGATGTTGAATGTTGGTTTCAGAATTAAACACTTTTCATCCAACTTTGTCAAAGATGTCTTTTGTTCTTGTATCTATGGACCAAGAGATTAGTCCCAATTCATGTACACAGTCTGCAATGATGAGATGCTTTTGAACTTACTTAAACTTGAGTGAGATAATATGAATCCACTTAAAACCTCAGCGTGCAAAGAAGGTCATGTCTGATAGCCTGGAGCTAGTGGATTTTGCAATCTGGCTAGTGAATCCCGTTCTTAACTTAACTTGCCCAAAGATATGCCCAGAAGATCCTCTGTCATTACAGAAGAACTGTAATCAATGGTGCTAAATTGAATTGAATTGAATTGAGGCTACTTAAAAGACTCTTGGGCTAGTACATACTAGCAACAACTTTCCCGAATGGCAAGCCGTAAAACCGACTTTCTTTGCACTCTGGTTCAACCTACCTACAACCAAGTTTACTTGTCAATAAATCAATGTATTTGTAAGCACCACCACCTTAAAAGAAACACGAAAAAGGACTATTAAGAACTTTATAAGTGAAGACAAATGACTAAAGACATTTTTCTACTACAACAGCAACCATTGTTTGATTGCTTTTTTGTCTTCACAAGCTATTATGACAGTGTCAAAAACATGGTGCCATTGTGACCATATTTGGTGTAAATGTTCATCATCCCTCCCCAAGGTCAAAGAGCTCTGGTTGCGGACATCAGTTAGGTCGTTATGGAATACTATCTTGGTGATATTTCCTAAAGGGCATGGTGAGATATTGTAAGGGGAGTTTTAGAAACATTCAACAGGGGTGTTTATCATGGGGAGAATAAGTATGTTGTCTGTTGGAGGCATTTGGACACTTCTCGTTTTTTGTAAGGGCTTCTTTTTCATGAAACTTTTTTACAAACTGTCCATTTGGCTTTTGATTACCTGTTGCCTTAAGAGCCTTGTCTTTATTTGCAGCAGTTAAAATGTTGTCTTTGATAAAGTTGACACACATTTCAATGTACTTGGTTTCAAACTTTATGAAGTGTAATCGGATACTAGATTCCTGGTCTTCCTTGATCTCGTAGATATGCCCAGAAGATCCTCTGTCAGGCTGGTAAGAACATAAGGTTGTAAAAGTCTTCTTGACAGTACAACACAAAGATCGATGGAAAATACCGCAGTTAAACAAGTGCAAATACAATGGTAAAATACTAATAGAGACATGGCTTGCTCCATAACATAAAAATAAAAGAAATTTAAAGTTCAAAGTAGTGACATTTGTAGCCCCACCCTACCCCCTAACTAACAGGGCCTCACATGAGGGTACTGCATGGTCTGGTCCCGGGGGCAGGGGGGTACCTCTTTATACAAGGGTAATAGGGATGTGCTGCTGGATGGGGTCACATTTTCATGACTGGATTGACTATAATGGGGTCACATTTTCAAGAGCGTTAGTAGAATGAGGTTGCACATTTGCTGATTTTTGGGGTAAGAGAGTTCAAGATTTATGTTTGGCAAACATACCAGAATGTTTGTACAGTAGGTGAAAAGTAAAGTGTTCTTTATTCAATATAAGGTTGATACATATTAGGAAGTGACTAAGTTGGGATCGCGAAAAGTACGTTTTTGCCCAAAAGCGATTAAGAAGGGGTCTATAATTGGCCACAGAATAGACTATAATGGGGTAGGGGCTCTGAGAGGCCAGCGGCACATACCCAGCAAAAATTAACCCAAGTAGTACCCCTCCCCCCACCTTCCCTGGGGATCTGGTAAGGGTTGCAACAGCTAGGCTACATGTCCCTAACAAATTATGGGACCTGCTCGAACTCTAGCCTGCGTAGCAGGCGCTTGGAAGTAGCGGGCGAAAGAGAGAACAGGCACGCGTGAGGGAGACACGCAAGGGGTGAGGAAGAGCCTGCACGGAAGGCCCCCGAAAATCGTTTCAACTCGCACTCTGTGAGTGCGGATATTTCCAATTGGTCAAGAGGCTCCCGAGGGAAAAATTAACCGCGCAGGGCGAGAAAACTGTCAATCAATAGTACATGGACAACGTAGTAAAGATCTTGAATTACACCACTGGGTCCTGAAACCACTAAATTGTATACAATCGAAGTTCAGGTCTCGGAGGTCCCTTCAATCTGGTTTAATGGGACTATGTGGCTGTAATCTCAAAGAAAAGTTGGAGTGTTTAAACGGTATTCACGATGGAAAGAATTGACATCGGATACGCATCAACAGAAGTGGCGAGAGACAAAAGATTTGTCGAATCGTTGCAATGAAGATCAGAGGAAATATTCTTTGCTCAGGAGAACTTGGCAGCTTGTGCTGTCGATGGAATGTATACCATCAAAACTTGGACATGATTGATGAAATGAAACACTTACCAAGGGCAGGAATTTGAAAAAAACATTTCACTATAGTATTATTCGCCGTTCGGAGGCGACCTGAGGTCTGTTGTTTATGTCTCATTACTGCAGTAGAAAACATGTCGGTACAGTTTGTGTTCTGAGGTTTAGGTCCGCTTAGTAAGACATGTCTGCTCCAAAAACGGCTGCCAGTTAGCGCAGTAAAAGCAATATGGTCATTTTCCACGTACGCTGTGATCGTTGGTGTCTGACCAGAACAATATTTTTAGCTTTTATAATACACAGCATACATTCTTTAAAAGATACCCAGTTTTGACTTTGTTATTTCCTATTGTGCCCATGTTAAAAAACGATTTAAAGCTGTGTGTTAACCATCAGTTTATCGCTCCATCGCTCTATAATCAGATAACCCAGGTGATCTTTATAACAGATATATTTAGACCGAAGATAAAATGTACAACGCTTTTTGGCGGCTTGCTTTGTTTGTGCAAGGTCAGTCGTTTTCTGTCAAAACTTTTGACAGATCACCCAACAGCTGCCAAGTAATTAGAGAGGGGGCGGGAAACGATTTTCGGGGGCCTTCCGTGCAGGCGCTCTCTCCCCTCGCGTGTCTCCTTCTCGCGCGCCCGTTGTTTTTTTGTGCCCACTACTTCCAAGCGCCTGCTACGCAGGCTACTCGAACTCATAAACTCCATATGCTGATTGAAGACTATACTTCTATAATTATCAGGTTGAACTCACCAATGCCCCTTTGTCCTGGTCTTCATCATCACTCTTAGCCAATGAAGTTAACGATGTAAAGCTGTAATGTCGTTTCCTAATGGTTCTTACTTGTGACATGTATGCCACTTTGGCCAGAGACCCACCTTCAAAGGAAACAGAAGAACAGAAGGTTCAATTTAGGTTTCTGGGAAACTGCCCACCTACCCCTCCCCTAAGCCAACATTTTGCCCTAAGTGAGAAGTAAGTGGTAATGTTGACTTAGGGGAGGGGTAGGTGGGCAGTTTCCCAGAAACCTAAAATAACCCAAACAGAAAAAAGTATCACCAGGGCTGGGGTAGGCTGGGACAAATTGACACTAGCCAGTAAGAAAAGAAAGAGGGAAATGATATCTGGGACTGGGAAGAAAACTAAAGTTATCATTTTGTGGCTGCACACCTACAAAATACTTTGGAGAACTTAACCCAAACCCAATTGCTGTACCAAGAGTATAGGCTGAGGGTGAGGTAGGGATCAGCATACTACCAGGTATGGGTTATATAGATATATGCCACTGTCAGGGGTGGGGTTTTTAAGCAATTTTTCTGGCATTCATGTAGACTGTTCACAGTCCCCTATTTTTTTTACAACATGGTAACAAAATTGCAGCTTAATATGGCCAGGAGCTTAAGCCCGGGCTCTCAGGGTACCAGTGGTTCACCCCTCCCCCCCCCCCCCCCACCAACAACAAAATATTGCCTCCACCCCTGTATAGGCTACTTTAAGGTCATGGGAGGGGGGGGGGTGGTGGTGGAGCATTATAAAAATTGTTCTTCTGGCAAAATTCGGTACGTTATAAAAAAATACAAATTAAAAAAATGTTAGTTACAATTTTCCAAGTTTGTAAATACCAATTTTTATGATTTGGCGGAAATCTCTCTCTTGACTTCCATTTAATAAGCGCTTCTGTTCGAGATATTAAAAGAAAAACCTCTTCAAGCAATTAAATAGATGAATAGCCACATTGTCCGATACATTGGCTTCTGCAACTCACCAATATCCACTGCAAAGATTTTTGCAGTGTTTAGATTTCTAAACACCTCGGGCAAGGAAATGCTCTTTGCGTAACCTGATGGGCTTCCTTTTGTAGCTTCAGAATGCATAATTTTGATCCAGAAGGCGAAAAAACAGTAAAAATATTGCGCTTAAACTTTCCAAGTATTTCTGCTAAATCAGAGACACACAGTCCGCCATGTTGAATAATTGCTAATCGAGCCCGCGGTACTTATGACTCTCTTGGTTCCAGACCTTTACTCGGACAACTTTCCATGTGCACGAACGCACTTCTGTCGTTGGTTTGTGTTTTCTTGTCATTTTGACTAATCGATTTGGGTCTCCAGAGATGACAAGACGGTGGTATTAACTCAGTTGCAGCCTTGACCATCCTGTAGGATTTCCTGACTAAAAGAGCAGAAGAGTTGCCTACGGGAAAACTTTTTAAAAAAAAAAACTTCCGTCCTGACAGTGTATTAATCTTCAATACACACAAATCCCAACTGTACAAGTGTTGAAGTTTGGACAGAACTCTACAAAGAACGATCATGGTGGTAATGACCTCATTTCCTCCTCCAACTGAAGGGTTGGTCCACGTAGAAGAAAACACTGAGGCTTTCATTCATGATCAATCATATGGATTAGGAACTTTGTATATAGCAACAGAGTAAGAGCTTAACTACAGAAAACATGATCTCTCTAAGGGGGTGTTTACATGAGGAAACTCCCACCGGGGCGAGTTTCATACTGGGATGACTTTTTGATTTCGTATCGCGTTTACATGATGACTGGGTCATTTCATATCTTGTTATTTAAAGGTACATTTCATGTTGATAAAATACGCATGTGGTTCAAAATCGCAAACATTACGCATGCGCTACCTGTTCCAGTTTACTGGCAGACCAATTTCACACTGAAACGGGTGGTCGTTTTGCGTTTACATGCTACCGTTGTGAGATTTCGTACCTCAATGAAATTCTTGCCCTGGTACGAGAACCGTGGTGAACTCACACTGGGGTGACTGGCATCGGCATAACATTTTGTGGTGGTATCATGTAAACAAATATAGAGCCATGAGAGGGACCCGGTCACGCCGGTGTCTTGTAAACACCTCCTAAAACACCCTTTGACAATATGGCTTTGTGGCTAGGCAGCTATGCACGTGTTAAGTCCCTTTCCTGGGAATTGGGTTACTTCCTAGTAATAGGCTAATGGGGATGTGGTCGTATTTTAATGACTGGGTTGACTATAGTGGGTTGCATTTTCAATAGAGTTGTAAGAATGAGGTCTCACATTTTTGTGATTTTGGGGGGTAAGAAAATTCTGGTAAGTAGGGATTTACAGGCAAGGCATGTCAAGTGTTCCCCCCAAGATTACATTAACGATAACACCTCTGTATTCGGTCGGTCAGATTGAAAATCTTTGGATGATTTAATTGTTTTTTTGAAGACATTTAAATCAAATTCAAGAAAACCGAGCTGGCAGAAATTTCATCACTAGCTCCTGTGAATTCACTGTTCATTACGTATGCAGGAATGCAGAGGTGAAACTGAAATCTACAACTACCGGGGGATTCAACCTTGGAATAATAAATTCCAATGCAATCTTAGTGCAATGAAAGTTGGGATTATGAAAATTACATATACCCAAAACTGATGTGACTAAGAAGGGGCCTATAATTGGCCACAGGATAGACCAGGTGTTTTGAGAGGCCAGCGGTACATATGCAGGCATCTGGAGCAATCACACAACTATGTCTCATTTGTTTATGAATCTGTGAGCAGTCAAGAGAAATGGCTCAGTTATTGTGAAATAATATTTTATTTGTTTTTTATCTGTTGAAGGAGATTGTCATGGAGTGATGGTGATGGTAAAGGGTTCTCATTAGAGTACCCAGCAATATCTTTACACGCCATTTGCAGAGACACTTCACAATTTCAATATGAATGTATCTACTGTATGATGGATTCACCTCTAGATGGTAAGAACTATGACAGAGATGCCAACCTCTGGAAACCTAAAATCTGGAGACTCTCTCTTTGGCAATACCCCCCTGAAAATCAATGATCAATGACCAGATAACTAGCCACCCCCCCTCCGATAAGCATAAGTTGATCCAGGCCCTAATTTTGTCACAGGGGAATAGCTTAGGACATTATATGAAGTCTTACATGAAGTACAGACCATCGCAATTCACTTTTATGGTAATTTTTGTCAGTGATGAAATACATGCAAAAATGCCCCAGAAAAAGAACTAAGAATCAAAGAAAATTCAAATTTTGGGAGAAAAGGGGATAAATTGCAAATTAAAACACAGAAAAGCTCATAACTTGATTTTATCCGTGAGATTTGGTGACCCGTACCCGGGAGAGTTAGCATGTATGCTAAAGTAGTTTTGTATTGCAAATAGCAGTAATGAAAGTAGCGAGGGGCCATGTTCATACTAGTAGCCGGGGGAAATCCCCGGCCCCCGCCTCTTAATGATAGCCCTGGTAATACATAATGAATAGTAATTTGCTGCAGAAAAGACAAAATAAGGTCGTTCAGTCTTGAGATTTTTCCATTGATCACAAATATCAATAATATATTTGTTTGTATTTTTAAAAATAAAAATAATGATATTTAAAAATAACATAAATATCAAATTAATAGTGATTTAGAGGTAACGCATCACATAGCGATTCTTCGTCTATCTGATTCCTAATTGAAATGGAAATTGGAAATGTTAGTTTTTGAGGAGAGAGAAAATCAAGATTACCCATGCTGTCGAAGCCGCGATTTGAACCTGAGCCACATTGATGGGAGACAAGACAGTGATCTACCACTGCGCCACTCTTGCTCTCCAAGGAACAAGTAGCCTGCCCCTGTAACAGTGTTTGTCCCTCTTTCTCCGCCCTTAACATTTTGTTGGATCTAACGACTTGTGGTTAACTATTTCTGATTTCCAGATAATGAAAATGATGGAGCCAGCGATGACAGTGATGATAAATTTGGAGAGGTCAGATTTGTGCCCGAGGATAAGTCAAAATGTAAGTCCAGCAAATCACAAGAAAAATAATTTGACTTTTTTTTACTTTGAATGTTGAAAAATTTTCTTTTCATCTTTTAAGTGGAAGTCATGTTTAGAGCAATGTCAGATTGTCAGATTCTTCACCCAGACCCCCAGGAACAAGAAGAAGGTAAGCTGTGTGCATCAATAGCCTGCAAATACAGCCGTCTCTCCTCGCTCCCCGCCGGATATGAGATGGTAGATAGCCAATGAGGCGCATAGAGCCGAGGTGGCTATAATCATCTCATATACAACAAGCATGAGTGGAATAATTGTTTTATTAAAAACGCCCACAAAATATGGAGCATTCTTCCCGACTTTATTTGCAAAAAGAACCTTTTTCAGCTTGTTTTTAGTTTTGAGCAGATGCATACAGTTACCATATTTTGAGGGCATGGTATTATGGCTCATATACCGTGAAGGCTAAGCCAATCATAGCTCTAGAATTGCATTGTCCCATGGTTCAGTTTTTAATAATTTAACTTATCATAATGTATCCACTCTTTTTTGTGACCTTAGAGGAAGATGAAGACTTCTTTTGTGATGCAGATGAAGGAGAGCTCTCTGAGCAAGGACAGGTATATTGTTAACAGTTTATTGAAATCTTTTTTTCCCCCAGTAAATTAGAATCCTCACTCTAAACCAATGAAGATGTACTGGTAATTTGTCAAGCTTTCAATCACAATGCTGCAAAACACAGCAGTCGACTGTGAAACTTTTAATTACCAAATGTCGTTTTCCCATTTTTTTCTCAGAAGATAGAGAGAGAAAACATCCCGATGCCAACTCAAGAAAAAGAGAAGCTTCCTCGAGGTTACCTCGTACCCAGATCTCTTGTTGACGAAGCAAGAGATCTGGGTACGAGGTTACCCGAGAGGAGACAGGGCGTGCAATGTGCGTTCTTGGGGGAGCCTGTTTCATTGTCTTCTTGAGAAATCCCTAAGGTCTCCACAAGAAAACGTGTATTTTTCACCATGTATAAACAGTCAGTACATGAATGTAGTATTCAATTTTTTATTCCTCTTTTCACATTTCAGGCAACCCTTCAGCGCTTAGAAGGAATGCTAGAAATGCCCAGTCAGCAGGAATTTATGCAGATGACTTCGGTGAGAAATGGCGGCGACCATGTGAACGGCCACGGAAACGTGCAAGGTTGGTAGTTGCGCATGCGCAATTAGCAATGCTATTTCAACCTCTCCTATAATCATTTAATACCTTGCTCAACCACCGTCAACTAGCGCGCTCGCACGCGAGGCGCGAGTTACTCTGGGTGCTAGCGACTTTTCATGCGCGGTTGCCGATCTCTCTCAAGTCTATGTAATGTCCCACTCGCCGCTCGTGTCTTGGGCCTTTGGCGGAAGACGCGTCGGCCTGTGACCGAACCCGAAACATCTCCGCCGCACTTGATCGCCTCACGCGAGAAAGGCACGACAGAAAAGAAAAGAGAGGCTGTCTCAGAAAAGAAAGGAAAAGAGAAGTTTTCACAACGCTGTATAACTATTTTCCAGAACCAAAATTGCTTCGAAAAGGCTTCAGTTGTTGACAAGCACCGGTGATCTCTTGTTTGAAAGTAGTGTTAATGTTGCAATTTAAGATAATAGTTCATACTGACATTTGCAATTATCGCTTGCAATAGGTTTTCACATAGCAAAACCGAAAAAGGCAAACACTTACTTTCTGAAACTGAGACTTTTTATTGTTTTCAATCAGCTAAGTTTCATTGTAACTTTTTTTTTATATAATTTCATTTGCAGGCGACGTTGAAATGGACAACAGCGCTGAGAACAGTGAACAGTTTGAAGATGCTGACAAATGACATTGAATGAACAAACATACGAGAGCATTTACATTCATTGTGAAGAAAGCATTTCGTGACTTCCGCAGAAGCAGTTTTCTTGTTGGGTACCCTGTCCTTCTCTGTAGATGGTGAAGTTGCCACTTTACTCTAAACCCCTTAATTGCACTAGAAACTGAAAATTTTACACTCGAATACATTTGCAACTCTGATACCATCTGTCCCATTACAGCACAGATGTTTGATAACATAAAATTATCATATTATTTAACGGATGTATGAAAAGAAGATGGCCCGGAGGGTATCTCAGCAAATAAGTGAAAAGACTCTTGTTGTTATGGACACAGCCTTGTGGATTACACACTTTTGTAGAAAAATTTACGACTTTCCATTTGCGTATTTACGTTCTAAGTGGTGATGAGATGTTGTTTTTTATGTCAATTTCACAGACATAGTGTTGTGTAACAGTATATTTCGTCGAAAACAAGATTTCGATAAGAGACAACTTTTGAAAGAAAGTAGGCAGTTCCAAGTTAATCGATTCCATAACTTTGTTTGGTTCAAATAAAGTACACAATGCTCGTACTTGAAGGAGCTTCATTCTTTATATAAGCTAGCCCTTCTCTCTGGGTGCGGGATTAGGGAAGCGTTAACGGGATACGGGATTTGACCGCTACCAGGAAGCAGGGATTCGTTGAAATTAGGGCACACTATTGGATGCAGGACTGGGAAAAAAACCTTGATGCGAGATTCTCGTGAAAAAGGGGCGGTACTGTGATATAAGGATTCTCTTTTTAGACCCCATTCGATTAGTGCAGCTTTCTCTTCCATAAAGAGAGTCTGTTCACAGGCTGGCGGCTATTCACTCTCTTTACAGTAGTAAATAGACCACTTCCGAGTTCCAAAAACCCTCACTTTCAAAATGGGGCTAGATGCACAACCTTTCTTGTGAAAACGAGTTTTATTTGCATGAGAATGAAAAATGATTTCCATATCAAAGGCTTAACACCTACCCTCGTTTTGAAACAGAGGCCCGGGGGAACTCGGAAATGGCCCATCGACCGTTCATAAAACCACGTTCTTTTGTTTCACTCCTTACCGACGCAGCATCGCAGGTCCTTTGGCGTAAACTAATATAACCCATTTACTCATTTTTTTTCCAGCTTTCGTGACCCTCGCGTGCGTCTCAACATTCGCGTAGTCGTTTCAGTCTTCCTATTACCCCGTCTCAGATCCGCTTGCCCTTCGAACTCCTGCTGTGTTTTTGGATTTCCTTCTTTATCGTTTTATATATTTATTAATAAGTTTTTATTATTTTATTGAAATAACAGCATTTTAGGTTGGCTTGTTTGTTTTCCATAGGCGAACATGTGGTATGACTATCCAAGGTCACATATTTGTCCTTTTCTGTCATGAGTGGGTTCGACAGTGGGTTCAAAACAAATGTAATAATATCGATAAATTTGCAATGCGGTGAAAACAAATTAAACAGGAAGATGAAAGAGACATTTATCTTTCTGGCAACACAAACTAATGACCCTTCTAATATCCGAAGCGAAATTTGAGTACGAGTGTGAGGATATGTGAGTGTGAGTAACTTTATTACCGAAGCGAGCGAAGACGCGTTTGGATGCAAATTCCAGAAATAAGTGAAAAATCTATTTCCGGAGAATACTTAAAATAAAATACTAAGAATAAAAATGAAATGATAAACATCCATTTACAGAGAGCACAGCTGCAGTCAATTGCAGATGACAATGACATTTGTTGTAAATTTCTCTTACAGATTGCGACTCTGAAGCTTTTTGTAGTAAATTATTCTACTATTTGGGCGCCTTATAAGCGAAAGGATGTTATTTGTAGAATGTTCTTGTTGTAGGAAGTAGAAGCTTAAGTTGTCCCTGTAGGACATAAATATAACAGTCTAGCCCAGGGACCAATCCTGGATCATGTAAAATTGCGAAGTCATGGGTGCCAGAGGCCAAGGGCGCAATGCTTTTCAGGAAAAGACAATTCCTTCATAACGCAAACATTGCGTTCGAAATCTTTTGGAATACTTGTAGTACTTCTTAGTGAAAAGTTTTGCATCAAAATTTTTTTCGCCTGGTGTTTATGCCAAAAGCCACGCAAAAAGCAGGACGTTCGTCGACCGGAAACGTGATCTTCACGTTAACTTCCGGATTCAACTGCTTTTAGTATTCAAACAACAACAGTGACGACATTTCCGGTAATTTGAACAAAAAAACAAAATCGCAGAACAGGCCGTCCGCTGGCTCATTTTCAAGATAGCTTTCATGCCGTTTTACTGCTGTCAGAGTTTGCTGGTGGCTGATCGAGAGGCCGAAGATATGAACTATTATCGAAACAGCAATCACGATGTAGCCCCTCGAAACAACTGCCGTCGCCGCATAGTCACCAAAGAAATGGCCTTTTACTGTTTTGATATTCTATGCAGCCACTTACATCGGCATCAAGAACCGCCTTGGCCAAATTTTCCCAATGGTGAATTGTGAGTATAAGTCTTAGATGAAGTTCCTTCTATTATTTACAGTTTAGCAGGACAAATGCTTGTTCATACTCCCCCCGTTTTGGGGCTGGTCGATGTGCGTTTCAAGGGAAAACCATGTTTTGTCGAGCTTAAAGGTTTCTCGACCCTCTTCGCGACAACAAAAGATCTGTAAAATCTCCTCTTGCGAAGGGACTGCTGCTATCGAACCCTCGACCCCTGGTTACCATTTCCACGACCAAATATTTTATGTTATGTCTAATACGCTATTTCAGTGGGATTTTCTTGTTAGCTTTGAAAGAATAACGATACTTAGCCTTGAAACCGACCCTATGTTTTGCATGACTTACGCGCAAATTCATGTTAATTAAGGTGACCTATTTTGGCAGTGTTTTCGTTTAAACCTCAGCGCGGCCTGAGTGATTATTTCATTCTCGAGTAATGTTTACCTGCAATCGACTCTTCACTTCAAAACGACAGCGCATTTGCCAAATCTAGAAATTTCCTTTTCAACCACAATAGCATTGATTATTCCGACCCCAAAACGACCTGTTTATCCAAGCAGCTTTGGCGTCAGTAGAGCTTATATTTGAGTTTCCTGTACAAATGGAAATTATTCACACCGGCGTTTGTGTCAGCTGTTGAATTTATTCAGGCCTTTTAGCAAAACCTTTATCAGATGCATTTGTTGAACGTGACTCACTGCTTCTTTGGACGATATTTTGTAACAATAATAATTTTCTCCCAAGTATGAAAAACCTTAATTGAGGACGAGAAATTTTAAGTTTTAAATCTTCAAATAATTTTTTTTCTCAGATTCGTTTGTGTTGTATATTGTTTCCTGCCAGCAAAATATGTCGTTTGAATTTGGTCTCCTTTTGTTGGAAAAGTCAAGTTGAAACGCGAATTGACCACATTGTAACCAAGGGTGAAATTAAGTGACTGACTCATTTTTTTTTTTTTCAATTTTTTTTTGCATATTAGTTTCTGATTATTCACTTCATACTCAAGTACATGCAGGGATTTTTTTTAAAAAAATGTATGTTACCATTGCTTTCCTAGTTTGGATTAGTGTTTGCCCACAACTTGTGATGATTGCTTTTCTGTGCTGAAAAAAAATTCTTGTTTGGACAAAATTCTATTTTTAGAAATTAATTTATTTTTGTTTGCCTTTTCTTTTTTATTTATTCCATCATTTTTTTTCTATTTTGTACTGAATATCACTTAGTGAAGAAAAAGCTTTCAACACATTCTAAAACATGAAACAGCCCAAATTAGAAATATTGATATTTTTAGCTTTTTAGATCTTTGATTTCATTACTCTGATATATTAATTTTATATACAGTATAGCTCAGACTTTTGGGGGGTTTTATATGGAGAGGCTCCGCCCCGAGGTCCAACCCCTTACCCTTTTATATACCAGTTTTGACATAAAAGGTACCCCTTTCATGTACCTTTAATTGAAAAATGGTACCCCTTTTTTTTACATACGTAGTCAAAACATTTGCATCCCTGTTAACTGCTGTAAGTACGATGTCTTGAAAGTATAAATAAATCACAAAACCAGAATGTTTTCTAAACTTTTTCACAGCCATAAAAATGCATCTGTTAGCTTATTTTAGCCTTTTTACAGACCGAAAAGACAGATTTCTCTACCCTTTCATATACTTCAACCAGAAAAGTTCGTACCCTTTCATATACCTTAAGCCTCTAAAAGGTATCCCTTTCAAGCAGAGCCTCCCCGTATAGGCCATCATAGGGAGTACCTCCACTAGTTACTCCTGACCACTCTCTAACATATTTAAGATTTATAGAAAAATTATCTCGCCTTATTTTAATCTTTGTAACCCAGGTGGCATATCTAGGGAAGGGACCAGGGAGGTCTGAGCTCCCACCTTATTTTTGGAGATATCCAGATATCTGGATTCAGAACCATGCAATGCTAGCCAAAAGAAGTGATTTTTAGAGTTCAGTTTATTATTCCTATTCCGAAATACGGTCAAGTGAACATGCCCCATCTCCATCATTAATAATCTCACTTTTTCTTAGGTTGGGAGTAGCTAACACTAGCTATACACCTAGGATAAAAAACATTTAGACCACTGCAGCCCAATATGGCCTATAAAATGCATCTTGTTATTTTTTAACCTTTTTATCTTAGGGTCTAGATGAGTGGACTCCCTAGTTGAAGACCTGAATCCACCATCTTAAGTTCTAACTAGAAATGCAGTAACTGTTGTTCTCACTCTGCCAATACACCCATGTCACTGTCGAGATAGTTCTTTATGCCCATTTTGATAATCATGGAAAAAATGGGGCAAGATGTCAGTTTGTACTCTTGCTCTTTAAGATGAATTTGACTGCATCCATTGTCCTCCAAAAAGATTTTTTTGGAACTGTGAATTAAGAGGTTGAGATTATTATGGCACATCTGAAGGTATGACATTTCACCCTTTTTTTGCAGTCCTCTGTTTGTAACTTGGAAGATTGACAATGGCCGTGAAAGAGGCCGCACACTGAGAGGCTGTATAGGTACATTTACTGCAATGAGATTGCATAAAGGTCTTAGAGATTATACCTTGTCAAGGTAAGACTAAGTGTATACTCCCAGGGTGGGTACTCCCATAAATTGGATCATTATACTTTTAAACTACTCACCTACCCCTCCCTTAAGCCAACATTTTTCCATAAGTGAGAAGTACATGCAAGCATTAATGTTGGCTTAAGGGAGGGTAGGTGGGCAGTTTGTCAGAAACATTTGATCTTATTAATTTAGGACAGGTGTATGCCACCCAGGGTCCTTATCTTGACCCTGTTTAAGGATGAGACAAGACAAGTAAAAACAATTTTGATACCCTATTCAAGGCCCAAACCCAGAAATTGATACCTAATTCAAAGGAAAAATAAAATCTAAGAATTTAATGGTGTGAACTATTTAATTAATACTTCTTATACACCTGCAAATACTCTTTGGGATAACTCAATTTTATCATGATCTTGTTTCTTGTGTAGCTAGACTTAAAGAGTAAGCACTTTAAGGATCAAACTGCAAACACAATGCCTCCAAGAGCAAAAAAGATATCCTATTTGAGGATCGAGACCATCAAAAAGGATACCCTATTAGATGGCACATACCTTTCTAGCCCATGTATGGGAGCACCCTCCCCCACCCCCCGTATGTATACTTGATCTCTGTTTTCCTTCTTTCAGTTTCATTAGTGGAACATAATTTTTTTAAGGTTCCATGTCAGTAAATAAAAAATGATCAAGAGGGGTTTTTCGTGTCCTCCATCCCTCACTGAATCAATTGGAATTTAGAAATGGTGGTTTTTCATGGGAGCAGAAGAAAGCCAGAGTACCAGAAGGTGACATGAAAATTAAAATAGATGCTTGGTTTTTGGGCAAGCTTTTGCTGAAGTTCATCATTCCAGAGCGGTGATGTTGGCCTGGACAGCAGATTCTTGCATTGTGGCATCTGAAGAAAAACCTCTTAGAAACCACAGTCCATCCCTTTGCTGTCCCCATAGCTCATAGTTCACCTTTGGAATAAACCATCACTTAATTGTTCCTGTTGATATTTTATAATCTTAAGTTCTAAATGAATGAATACCTTTCTCTTCCTCTTTTTACAGTGCCCTGAGGGATACGCGATTTTCTCCAGTAACCAAAGAGGAACTTTCTCTCCTATACTGTTCTGTATCTGTCTTGACCAACTTTGAGGAAAATGTTAACTGTCTAGACTGGGAAGTAAGTGCCTTCCATGGCTATACTATAGGTCATATAGGAATTCAGGTTAAGATGGTCTCAACCCAGGCCGATTCTCAATTTCCTTTGTTTCTCAACCAACGTTAACAAAGTAAAGCTTTTGACAAGTGTGCAATGTATGTTTTATTTTCTCAAGTCACCCAATACCACAAGATGTTCTCAAGGGAATTTGCATTTTTTGTTTACATATGGGTACAGAATGCATGTGGATGGGATCACATTTGAAAGAAACAGTTCTTTGGGAGTTACATCATGTGGTTTTGAAATTGGGTAGAAAACATATAAGCTGAAAAGGTCTATTCTATTTTTAGTACCATAAGAAATTCATGAAGTAAAGTGAGGAGAAACTTTAGCCTTCTTAGTTAATGATTTTGTTAGAGGATGACTTCCTGGGATCCTTGTCCATTGGGCAAGGAAGTTTTAAAAGATACTCTCCCAGCAAGAAAAGCAACTTGTCCCAGACTACCAGACATGACTTTGCAAAAGACACAAAAGTCATAAACAAACACATGATTGTTTTCAGCTCAGTTCCAAAATACCAAATGCTGTTGAGAATGAAGAATAATTGGATAAAAATGATAACAACAGCCGATTTGTGTAAAATAGGTCTTGAAATCAGGGAATGACATTTCAGAGAACTTATCTCCTAAATATCCTAGCGAGGCCAGGGCCATGTCCCTCACTCCACTACCCCTCCCCCCCCCCCTCCCCCCAAGGAAAGTGCACCTCTGGCGCCGTTTTGGCCCTACTGGCCATGAATGGTCTCCTTTCTGCTTAGGAGCTTAAATTATAGGAGAACACTGCTTGTGGCAGCTAGCTGTAGAGCATTAAGAGAAACAGACCTACCTATTCAAGACTAAGATACATGTGTATAAAAATATTTGCTTTGTACAAGCACCAAAGATATCTATTTATGTACTTTAAAAAATTAATATTAATTAAAGTTATTGATTTGCTAGATTGGTGTGCATGGTATACGGATTGAGTTTTACAATGAAAAAGGTCATCATCGTACAGCCACATACCTTCCTGAAGTAGCCAAAGAGCAAGGTAGGTAATAGCTGTTTGAAGCTTATTTAACGACTTGGATGTTCTTCTTAGTTTCTTTCATTTTGATTATCACCCTTGAGGAATTTATTCGCACTACCTTGTACAGCAAAATAAACAGTATCACAAAAAAGAACTCTTCAGTAGCTTTCATTTGAATGGTCTAAATTTAGAGCCACTTTGTGCAGCATAATAAACAATACCTTAGGAATGTATTCTTCAGTAGCTTTCATTTGAATTGTTGCACTTTAGGATTTTACAGTCTACTCTCTCTTAACGGACACCTCTATAAGACGGACACCTCTGTAAAACGGACACTCAGAGTTGGTCCCTTCCCTTCTTTACTTCCTTTATTTGACTCTCTATAAGACGGACATCTCTCTAAGATGGGCACATACTGCAGGTCCCCAAGGTGTCCGTCTCAGAAAGAGTTGACTGTATTCACAGAAATGTTACCTTCTCTTTTGCATTAATTTCCTTTATTTGAAAGCGGTTTTCCACTAAGTTTACTTTAATTTAAGTTGCATTAACTTCTAATAACTTAATTCGGTGGAGTGTTAATTTCCTTTAATAAGGTAAATCATAATTATTATTTAACTTGCGTTTAGGTTGGAATCAGATCCAAACCATTGACTCGCTCTTAAGGAAAGGTGGCTTCAAAGGGACCATCACAGCCGAGGTCCGCAATACCATTAAAGTAACTCGTTACCAGAGTGAAAAGGTGACAGTTGCATACAGTGAGTACCTGGCATCAAAACAGGCCACATGACAATTGTGGAACCTAGGGCTTTTAACAATTTAGGAAACTAGTTGTTAATACCATTTTAAAAGATGTTGAATAATTCTTTGTTATTGTTATATTATTAATGTATATTTATTGATGCAATTGGTTACATTCCTTTGTTACTAGGGAAAGTGCTTTCATCCTGTTCTTTTCCAGCCCTGTTTTAAGAGACTGAAAACAACAGGAAGGGAAGAATTTGCTATGTATTATAATAATTATTGTCGTGGTTGCCTGGGAAAAATGAAGGCCTTTTACAACTTCATTGTTGTTGCTTGACAGTGTGGGTTTTTTGTTCGTTTCCTTACCCTCTACCAAGGCTGTCTCTACATATTTGCAACCAAGAAATTTTCTGGTCTTTCAAAACTTTAAAGCTACTCTCAATATAATTATTGACAACAACATAAATCAATTTTTGGTAAAAATCTCCATGGGGTTAAGGGGTTAAAGACAATGAAAAGGTATTTCTTCCTCACAGTTGTTCTTCTTCCTTTTTTGGGGGGGAGGGGGGTGATGTTCTTGTGCATCATAACAGTGACGTTGTGGAAGGCCTTCTTTGTTTATGAGCTTGGTTTATGCAATGAAAACACATGGAATAAAAAATTTTCACGTACTAGGGTATTTTTCTTAAATCTAGACACAATTGAGGGAAAATACAGATTTTTTTAATCTTGTCTTTGCTTTAAGAAATCATTACAATGTTTAGTGCATTTTCAACTCCCTGGAAAGGAAAAATATTTTAATTTATTCTTATCCAAAGGCTCAAAGTTAAGAGGCAAGACTCCCTAATGTTTTGTGAAGTTTTTGCGCTGGCTTTGACATTGAAAAAAGTTATCATCATTTCATTAAAGATTTGTCTGGTAAAGAGTTTTTGTTTAAAATGTAACATTGATACCATCAAAATCCTTCTTACAAATAGCTTTTTTTTTCTACCTTCTTTCCTTAAACAACCAATTTTGGTTTATGTGTGTTATTGAATTCTTTTTTAACTGTCTTGCCCCAATTTTTTTCTTGCTCAAGGGTACAGGTCCTTTTTCAGAAATCAATCCTTTTTCCTCACAAAGTTTCCTTTCATTATTTTTATACATGTCCCTCCTTTCAATATATTTTATAGGCACTGCCAATTTCATTAGTGAAATAAATTTAATAGTAGGCCAGTATGGATGTTTTTTACTGCCCTGCCTTCTCCTACAAAACACTCCTTCCTTCATTAAAAGAAAACAGAATGGGTCCCAAGGCATGATTACTATTCCTAATAGTGAAGTTAATTTTAGTACCAGACTCTAGCTAGCGTATCAAGACCTGTAATCATTAGTTAGTATTTTTCAAGATTTCTAAAAACTTCAACAAGACGAGCGGACCCCTGGAAGGATGTGTTGAATAGCTTGGATTGTTTAAGAAGAAAACGCCTGTTTTTTTAAGCTGAAAACAAGTCGTTCTAATGTAAAATTGAGTCAGTGGGCCCTTGAAAATGATTAGAGGGCTTTTAATAGCTTCTAAGACGAGGACGACTATGAGTAGGCGATTTTTTTCCAATACTAAGTAGTGCACACATGCGAACTGATGTCATTTTGGCGAGTTTTAGCGAGAATATCGTAGTGGTGGGAACAAGTTATAAAATGTTAGGAATTTTATCACTTACCGATCGGGAGGCAGCTTTACCTTCATCAACGGAAATAAGCGAACTAACTGTTGTGGTGACAAAACAAAAACAAAACAAAACAATGAAACTTAGAGAACAGTTGAGAAAACGTAAAATTAAATGTTGTCCTCGTTCTGGAATGTAAAGCTCTCTATTGTCATTATAAAAAGGGGATATGTCACAGGGATATTGTTTTTGTAGGTCCATTGTGTGCTTAAGTCATTACTTACTACCTTTACCCGAACACAAAATCTTCCTGTTGCTTCTGTGAAAGTACAGCTCCTTTTGCAGGTCTGTAATTGATCATAGGACTGTTTGAGGTTCGTATTGGCCACCTTGGGCATAATCTTTAGGAAACGTTTCTTGAGAACTTCCTACCGGGATCTTAGGATTTGGTCGGATCGTGTTCGGAAATCCAAGGCATTTTACTCAGAAGTAGTTGGCAGGTTTTGGAGTTAAAAATTTTACTCTTCAAATTCTTGTATACATATTTTCATTTGGAATACTCTTCACACTTTTCTAAGATGCTAGCTTTTTGTTTGATAGAAGCCTTACTTACTGTTAGCCTTAGAAAGCAGCCGACCTTTCGCGACCTCAACACTGGTTTCCTCGCGAATTGATGAAACCAATGGTGAAGTTGCGAAATTATTCTTTGTATTTCATCTTAGATGCTCCATTTATGACCTTATCTTACTTGATCTTAAGTCATAGCGTGCCTTAATTCGGCAACAAATGCGGTGAATTTTACCTAACACAAGCTTAATCTTAGATGCTTTCCATTTGTCAGAACTGGCCTTCCAGTCCATTCCCTTCATAATGAGAATTTCACTTTTACTAAAACTATCGAGCCAGATCAGTCAAATCCTAAATTATAATATGCATGGGATTGATGGGTTTTAAAGGGCAGACTCTTAAAAGGTCTATTTCATTTTCAAAATGATCCGGCCGGCCAGTTCTGACTTTTGGAGCGCCCTTAACTTCATTTTGGTAAAAATGCAGGTTTTACCCAGAACAGAAAAGAACAACCTCAAGACAAAAAAATCAGAATTATTGTTACACAGTAAGCATAGTTACAGGAAAGTACTGCTTGGTAGCTTTCATTTGATAGATCACATCCTACTGGAATTCATCCACAGACTCAAAAGTTTGAACCACCTTGCACAGCATAATAAACAGTACCACAGGAAAGTACTGCTCTGTAGCTTTCATTTGAATGGTCACACTTTAGGATTTCATTCACAGACTCAAAAGTTAGAACCACCTTGCACAGCATAATAAACAGTACCAAAGGAAAGTCCTGCTCTGTAGCTTTCATTTGAATGGTCACACTTTAGGATTTCATTCACAGACTCAAAAGTTAGAACCACCTTGCACAGCATAATAAACAGTACCAAAGGAAAGTCCTGCTCTGTAGCTTTCATTTGAATGGTCACACTTTAGGATTTCATTCACAGACTCAAAAGTTAGAACCACCTTGCACAGCATAATAAACAGTACCACAGGAAAGAACTACTCAGTAGCTTTCATTTGAATGGTCACACTTTAGGATTTCATTCACAGACTCAAAAGTTAGAACCACCTTGCACAGCATAATAAACAGTACCAAAGGAAAGTCCTGCTCTGTAGCTTTCATTTGAATGGTCACACTTTAGGATTTCATCCACTGACTCAAAAGAACAGCTTAGTAACTGTCACCTGAATAACCTTGATACTACCACTTCATTTTTATTTTTCAAAGATTGAATCATTTCATATCGACTTGAGGTTTGTCTCTTGGGGTATATTTGTTGGACTTTTTTTTCGTTGTTGGTTACATAATAATTTTTCTCTTGAGATTGTTCTTAAAGTTACACAGTTATCTTGAATCTTTTCTTGGTGTTTAAGACCGATATCTTAAACGTTCTAATTTTTACACTATGAGCTCTTTCCTCTTCCATTTCTTGTTACTTTATTAAATTTTGAATTCTACGACGTTCCTCTTATTGTAGTGTTTGAATTTACATGTACTATAGTGAAATCGTGCGGCATACCAAGGCTTCGTTCATCTGAAGAAAAGTTTTCCCGGGAAAGAAGGTCACCCTCCCAGTCGCATCAAATTAAACGAGCGTTTCAATGAGGAAAACGTTGATCCCTTTGCGAGATTTAGAGCAGACGACAATTTTCCTCTCCCTTTATATGGAACTTTTCAAGGAAATTGAAACAAATAATTCAATCCCAGCTAGTACTAATGAGGCAAACCAGTTGCCTATTTTACAAGTGTGGCCGAGGATTTGAACTCAGGACTACCGAGAACAAATAAGGCGGAACTTGGGGCATCCGGATTACAAGTCCAGTGCTCTATAACCACCCGGCCACGCTGCGCCCATTGACGGTGGCGTGATAATCACTGTAATAAGGCGGCCAAAGGTCATTGATTTCGAGTATAATAGGGACCGATTAGGCCTTTTTTGCGCCGTATTAAACTCATTAAATCGCCTTCAACCTCGTTCCCATGGTTCTCTCTCCCAGGAAACGAGGTTGAAGATCACTAACGTTGATGACGTTATAGCCTCTTGTTTGAATCATGGATAGACTATGAGTAGTCTCCTATTTGTCCTCAGGGATAGTAGAGCGAGCGAAACGCGAGCGCGCGTGAAAATCACCCGACGCGAGGAAGGCGAGACGCGGTGGGGAGAGAAAAATTTTCCTCTCTAAATCATGGATAAAATGCGGGAGAATTAAATTAACTTGTACATGAATATATTGTTAACGCCGATGATATCATAGCTCTTTGTTTAGTTTCATGAAATAAAAATGGGGGAATTTAATTAATGACAAGTTAATAATACATCAATGTCGATGACGTCATAGCCTTTTCCTTTTTTTTCTGAAAGAAATGTGGGGGAATCTGATAGGCCATTTTCAAGTGCCAAAAAACTCTCACTTTCAAAATGAGCCTAAGTGCAAAATCTTCCTTGTGAAAATGAGTTTCATTTGCATAAGAATGAAAAATCATTTTCATAACAACGACTTTGCACTTAGCCTCGCCAGAGGCTTGGGGCGACTTGGAAATGGCCTGTTAACGTTTAAAAGTACAAATACATTAATGCCGATCAAGTCATGGCATTTTGTCCTTACCTTATGATTAAAATGCCGGGGGAATAAATTCACTTGTGCAGGAATACATTATGGCCGATGACGTCATATCCTTTTGCCTTTAGAGCGGTTTTCACTTGACTGTCGAAAGTAATTGAGGAATTGGTTTGGTTTTGGTTTTACTGCGCCCTTTGGTTGGCTAGTGTATTTACTTTGGTTTTGGTTTTACGACAGTCAAGTGAAAACCGCTCTATCTCATGATTAGGGTCATGTGCGATTTTTAGGTGGTTCAAAGGCTCTCACGTCATTGGTGTTAATGTATTCCCGTGCACGTTAAGGAGATTCCTCAGCAAGAAAAGGCCTGATCGGTCACTTCTATACTACTCTTTTCCTTCTTGTGCCCGCGTTGAAAGCACTCCTTCTCAAGAGGTGGGGTCTCACCGAATTTACTTGTCTTGACGTTCTAACAATCGCCTCTCTACGAAGCTAGCGGCGCTTTGCATTTGTCAGGACTGACCGGCCAGCCCATTCCCATCGCAATGAGCATTTCACTTTTAATCAAATCCTAAATATTATGCACAAAGGAGATGGTTTTTCAGCAAAACCGCTTGGAAAAAGCCTATTTCATTGCCAAAATGTCTGGTCTGGCCATGATCCGGCGGGCCGGCCAGTTCTGACTTTTGGAAAGCGCCCTAAAAGTCGATAAAAGTCTATGTTCACTTTGTGAACGGTCAAAACCTTCACGTTTTACGGCTCCGTCCGTTCAGGAACGATGTGAACGGAAATTTCGTCTCTTGGTTCTCTAAAAGAGATGAGTCTGAAAAGTGATGAATTCGTGGTCGTATGAAGATCCGTCAACGCAGTACATGGTAGAAGGTACGCGTTCTACAAAATGTAGTACAAACTTCGTTGTTGCAATAAAAATGCTACAAGACACGAAAGTTGCCAATTTGCTTGTTTTTGTGTCACGGAAAAAGTCGCCAGAAAAGTTGCATAAAATACCGGGTAGTTTAACGACACCTTTCAGGAAGATGAATCCCTTCCTGGGTGTGTCCAAATGAGGAACATAATTCAAAAGATACCGTAAAACAGTCTCATTTCAATAATAATGAAGGAAAGCGGGATTTTGACGGATTTTCCCTACAAGATACACTAACACTGATAAACGACCAAGGAAACTCATTAAGCTTCAAAAAGAAACAAACGCTGAAACGAAAATTGGACGACATACAATACTACTAGATAGACTTAAAAATTATCGAGCAATGAAATTTACAACGCGTTCCTAAAATGATTGCGAAAAGGTCTCCACTGAGAAATTTGACGTCCTTTCTATGGTATATTTAACGGGTTATAGACTATGGAAATAAAATGTACTGCTTTAACAGACATATTACGTGACACTAGAAGGAACATTCGGTTATTCAGTATGTTTTTAATAAATAAAAGCACTACTGGGGCGCTCTTTTGCTCTCCCCATTACACTTATACATACCGTGTAACAATGTCACAATTATGTGCAAAGTATTTAAAGTACGGTATAGTGTCAATGTAAATTTGAATGAATAACTTAGATCAAAAATTGCTTCCACCTTCACAATGATCCTTAAAAAAATAATATTAACTTATCTGTGAATGGAAACGTAAATTCTTCCTTCAGCAAACAAGTGCAAAATTACAACCCTTGCACGATAATCAATTTATACTCAGCGCACAAAGGCTAAAATACTTTCAGTCCACCATCACATTAATTTTTAATGTGTACGAATTTTTAATCCTAGCCTGCTCCAGGCTCTCAGATAGAGGGGAAGACGGGAAAGTTAAAGGCTCGCAAAAAGTTGGCGGGGAGGAGCCTGGAACAGGCTAACATAAGGCATATCTTAAAATAATTATGCTCTGTAGGTCCCTCAATTTTTCTTTGGGCATAAATTATAATAAATTACCTATAAGCACAATATTGTACAGTGCCAAATATTGCATTGGGCTAATTAAGCCTAGCAAGCTTTCCAAGGCAATTTTCCTTGGTTATAATGGACAAAAAAAAAAAGCAACATGTCAACGCCTCTTATCTAATCATGGACGCTGCGGGGAAGTTTGGTTAGGAGTGTTCTGGCAAGGCTTTCAAATCCTGATCTCTTCATTTTGTTACCCTGTTGAAGACTAGAGAACCTTTTTGTAGCCAAGATTTAACACTACGAATTCTTTTGTTTCTTTAAGTTGGAGTCAATGAGCTTTTTCAGTTAAAAACAAAGATCCCAGCACACATGCAGACCGCTCGCCATGAAGGTTTACACCCCGTTCATCTGCTCCAGAAGGACACCCTATTTAAGATACTAAGTAGGGATTTTCCATACCTTGTTGAAGACCCAAGAGTTTCAAAACCATACCCTTTTTGGCGGCACATACACATCTAAACCTAGTTTAACTACGGAAGTTTCGTTGATGTTAATGGGGCATAAACTTTACAATTGTCTAGGTAGCATTGATAGCATTTTTTTGCTAACAAAAATTTGTCAGACATTGTCCAGGAAAATTTGCTAGTGAACAAAATGATGCTTTATGAAGCATCCTTTCAATGGTTACAAATCTTTGCAACAGCTAAATAATGTTGCTCTTATCAATTTTACAGCCAGCCATAATAAATTAATTGGTCGCAAACACCCACTATTTAAATAGCCTAATTTTAATTAGGGCATGTTGATTTAAAATTACATTGCTTAAAAGCAGTTAGATTGATTCTTATTTGCTACCATTAACATTAATCTAAGCACATTCAGTCTTCACCCTTGAGGTTAATTGTTTGCCACACAAGTCTTTTATCACCTTTTTTGTTTCTTTTTTGCCCTAAAGGACTTTTCCTCCTTGTTTATTAATAAAATAACATTCTTTTTACTGACCAATACAAAACCACTACTAAAGTGAACAAAAAATAATAAATTACCGCCACAAATCAGAGTGGCTTTAGATCCCATGTATACCAGAGACAAAAGGGTTTAATGAATAATTGACAACTACCTATATGTATTGTTTGACAAAGCTTCCTTTTAAAAGAAGATTGTCAAAAAAGTGTTCACTAACCTAGCAGTCAACAGAGATCAGAACTATGTATAACATCAACATTTGTGAGTGACTCATAAAAACAAATTAATGTAAATTTAGAAATGAAAAGCAAATGCCATAGAAATAAAAAAACATACATAATCCACATAAATAACAATAAAAAATAATATTCTTTCAACATTTACCTGCATAGGCTATGCGCAGTCTCGTGCCCACAAAACTTGCTGCTCGTGGCTTTGCCGCTTTTATACTCACATATCACTCTCACTCACAGAATTTCGAGCAAAAGAGAGACTGCACATAGTCTACTACTGGCACAGTAACAGGTAAGGAACCATCTGGGATCAGTAAAAGATTTTAAGAACCTGCCACCTACCCCTCCCCCAAACCCAACATTTTTCCCTAAGGTAAGACAGTATAAGCCTTTTTGTGGTTTTTTAGTGGGCTTAGGAGAGGGGTGGGTGAAAGGGCAGTTTTGCAGTTTCTTACACAGATATAACATCCGATTTACTGTCTGCAGGGTGTTATTATTTGTCTACAACTCCCTGACTCTTTAGTTACTAGGTTTTGTTTTTCAGTGAAAATTAGTTAATTTGGTAACGCCACACTGGGATACGAAATTTTCATTAAAAAGGACTTAAATGGCTGTAGCAGAATAATGACATTATGAAAATAGCCTATTCAGATATCAAGATTATCATGAGAAAACCTGACAAATTGAGATGCGGCAGAAGGGCATCAATTGCCTTATAACTTGTCGTTGTCATCCTGGATATCTATCTGATCCACCAGTGTTGGCTGGCGGCCTGTTAACTGCCTTCGTCTGCAGTAGAGGAATGCTCCAGTAAGAACTGCAAGGAAAAGAACCATACCCACCACTGATGCCACAATGGCAATCCTGCTGGCATTGCTGAGGCGACCTGCTTAGGAGAGAAAAATAATCATCCATCATTGATGCTGTTTTAACTAGTACATGTCACTAAAAATGGCAGAATATCATTGAAACCAAAATGAAAAACTGCACAGTAGCTTTTATTTGAATGGTCATACTTAAGGATTTCATCCACAGACTGTTAAGCTAGAATCACCTTGTACAGCATAATAAAAAGTACCATCGGAAAGTAATGCACGGTAGCTTTCATTTGAATGGTCACGCTTTAGGATTTTTCCCATGGAAACAAAAATTAGAACCACCTCATACAGCATATAAAAACAAACAATAGCATAGAAAAGAACTGATCACTAGCTTTCCTTTAAATGGTCACGCTTTTAAAAGAGTTTCATAATATCCATAGGTTCAAAAGTTAAACTAACATTACATAACTCTTAAAATCCCAAGAGTGGCCAACATCAACAGAAAAGGTCTTGAGAATAAAAAAACCAAAGGGTAAAAGCTTTGATATTTTAACAACTTCTCTCTACTAATTCTTTAAGGCAATGCATAAGGATGAGACCAGATGGAGAATTTGTAAGTGGGATATTGGGGCTAGCAGGGTTGATAAAGAATTGATAATATTATTAGAGACGTCACCTGGGGCAGGCTTAACACAAGCCAGTGTATATTCATCATCTATTACTTGATAATAAAGACCATCTGAAGGCACCACAAGAAGCTAGAACAAAAAATAACAATAAAATGCTATTTTAGAGAAAAAAGAAAGCAAACGATCACAGTTTTAACCCGAGCAAAATTCTTCAAGCCCTGCTTCACGGACACCCACTTAATACTGACACCTCATTATTAAAGACAGTTTGCATTGTCCCTGGGGAACGAAAGAAAGCCCTTGTACATTTTCTATAAATTAAACCAACTTAATACGGACACAAAGACACTTTCCATGGCACCCTCAGTGTTCGTATTATTGGGCTTTGACATGTAATCTTGGAAAACAGCCAAGAGGACAAAGCAACTATGAAATCAGGGGGTGAAAAACTGCTTTGAAAGTTAAAGCACAAAGAAATTAACCTGATATTTGACTTTATCATCCATTTTAGTAATTTGAGCTTTAAACTTGACATATTCCCACTGTGACTTCACAGCTCTTTTATGATGTTTTGCAGCAGGTGTGTCTTGCACCATCATCCCCGTAAGATGAATGACCTTCTCCTCATTGTCGGTAAATGTCTCTGAGTCAGTTAAATACCACTTTCCAGTTTCATTGTGATAGAAATTAACATGAACAGAGGGATTTGCTGCAGTGAGATCTTGAAATTTGGAAGAAAAGCCAATGTATAGCATGTCATTCATGTAGCCAATAGCTGTCCCATCGCACCAATGCTTGTTGCATGAGTGTGCAAGGCAGTGACCTGAAAGATAAGTAGAATTACTATCACTCATCAAGTCACAAATGAGGGAGATAGAAAAAAAATGGAGTTTAATAAAGGCCATGAAAAAGCAAAAACAGTCAATAATACAAAATAACTAGTCTTGTTGGTCCAAATGGGGCAAGAGAAAGGGAGCTAGTTTTATATCATTTAATTAAAAAAAGGTAATTTCCTTTTCTTTTCCAGATCCCACTGTGTTATTTGCATCCCAGGAAGGTGTTTTTTTTGTATCATGTGCCAGTTAAGCTGCAAAGAACTCATTCATTTTATGAATGCCCTAGAACCTTGGCTAAACAATATGTCTTACGTATTTGTCGCATATTACTAGCCAGGGAATATTGTTAAGAAACAAAACTTTCAAGAAATGTTAATTTAGAGCATGTTCTTAATTCCGAGGCCAGTAGAAGGATCCCTTACAAGAACAACAGAGAGTGCTAAGCTCTGTTAACTTCTTAGTAAAAGAAACATTAAAAATGTCTTACTAAGCTGACACACTCCACCATCAAAATCTCCTGAAAGTGCCTCAAATGACTGGCCATCAGGGAAGGGATGAATTTGATTGACCTACAAAATCATTAGATATTATGATCATCTTTGAAAAACTTGGGTCAGTCTTGAAACAATGTCAAAGAATAATAATGATTATTATAATAGTATTAGTAATAAATGTAGAGAAGATCATCTCAGTTAAATATGCGACTTATGCAGTTGCAAAAAGAAAGCCTGAAAAAAATCAGGCTTATGAGCTCTTACAGAAACATGTAAAGTTGAAGGTTTGGCCTGTCGCATCTCCAGGGCAAATCCATAATCAAGATTTCCTGAAAAAGATAAAAAAAGCAGTTCTTTACCAAACATTTTTCCAATTATTACAGGTTCACTGCTCTCTAAATATGTAGTTTCTCGCTTCAGAGGTGTGAGGTGTAGACTAAGTACAGAATTCATGCAAGTATGAGAAGAAAAAAATCCACTTTTCCTGGACTGTAGAAAAGATGGACCTTGTTTCGAGCCCTGGGACTACTGTCTACTGTACTTCAAACAAAAGTTAAAAAGTAAAACATAAAATTGACAAATATAACACTACCTACCAATTTTCCTCGGTTTAGTATCTCTGTATAAAATCTTAGAATAATTGACCTGAATGTCAGGTTGAGACACATCCAGAGTAACAGTTGCTGGTATAGTGCACATGTTTACTATGGCCTCATAAAAGACAAATTTATCATTAGCAAGGAGGGAGCATTGCAGAGTTGTGCTGGATGTCTTACCACATGGAAATGGTGGACGCTCTGAAAATAGAACAATGAACAATGTCAATCAAATCCATTGAAAACTACACGCTTTGAACAGAGTGCGAGGGCTCCACTATTATAGTTCACTGAAATCAAGAATAGATACATGCAGTCAAGTCTTTCTAACATGGATACTTTTTGGACCAGCACTGGGCATCCTTCTTCAAGAGATGTCTACCTTAAGGTGATTCAAATAAAAGGAGTAAAGAAAGGCATGGACCAACTCTAGGTGTCCATGTTACAGAGGTGTCCGTTAACCCCTCAAGTCCCAAGAGTGGCCAACATCAATTTTCTCCTAACAACAACCATACATAATCAAGAGAAAAGGTTATAAGAATTAATAAAATCATCAGTTAAGTGAAAATGCTTTGATCTTGAGACAAATTCTCTCAACTAGTTTTTTTAAGGAACCATATGGAGATCAGTGTGGAGAATTTTTAAGTTGATACTGGGGCTTAAAGAGTTAAGGGAGGGTCTACTGTACAACTGTGTTTTAGGGTTCCCTGGGGGAAAATTTTAGATTCTTTTAAATCTCAAACCTGGAACCATAGACTACAACAGAGGATGTGAAAAATCAGGTATAGTAGTGTAGAACCCGGTTAACGCAGTCATTAAGGGAAGGTACCAAAGCCTGCTCTGACAGTGCATTTTAGCCTTACTTTTGCTCTTGGGCAACTTGAAAATCATAGTTTTTCTTTCGCAAAAATCATAGACTGGACACCCTGGATTCAGTTTACAGGCTCAGAGGCGAGCACTTGGCTCCCATTTTTCTTAGAGCGTAGCCTTGAAAATGTTTAAAATCTGGGTATCTCACTCTGTATTAACCCTATAAACCCCAGTATCCACATACAAATTCTCCAAACTGATTTCTGTACATTTCCTAGAAGATTTAGTCGAGAGAATTTGTTAAAGAATAAAATGGCATTTTCCCCCTTGTAAGAAACAAATGAAACGGAAAAACGGGTCTAATTCCAATCTAAAACTTCCACTATTTCTGTTGGAGTATGTTTGTCCAGATGTCATATAAATAATTGCCCCGTTATGTATTGTATACAACCGTGCTCAATATTGTTTACAATACAATTCATGCATGAAATATTTAACAGAATAGCAAATATCATACTTACCGAAACTTCGAGTGACTACTCTTCCATTTAAAGACTGTGGAGGCCTAAAATTATCTTGCAAGTGTTCGTCCTTTGTACTTTGGCGTGTCCTTTCAGAAAGTTCCCTGAAGTGAGCAAGTTGATCATGAGAAATCTTGAACGTGTGATTGAACAAAAACCACTGTACACTTTCGTAACAACCCGGCGTCGTTAGCGAGCCCTTGTAAGTGTAAAATGCAGCAGAATTATGTGGTAGAAATAAAAAAGGCTGTAATGATGGAATAAAAGCAGTATCTGATTTATAATGAGTCGCGTTTAACTTTTTCACTATAGGATCAATTACAGGGTTGTCCTTCTCCGAAATCTCGGCGAAGATACCAAGTACTGCTAAGCCATCCTCTTTTTTCATAGCTACTGAGGCGTTAGGATATTTAGTATTAAAGTGCACAATGTGTATTTCCAATGGGTATTTTTTCCCCAGAACTTGGTGCTCGGAACCGTACGAGTCATCGCTTCCCCAGTGAAAATGCACCTGGAGGGCTCGATAGGTCGATAGAAGTCCAGCGCCAGAGATATTGGACATCCCGGTCTTGAACGTGGCTTTAACAGTATGTCCATTATTTTGTAGCTCAGCTGAAACGCTTGGCTCGTAATTAACAACAAGGTCGTCTAGCCCTGCATCAAAAATCGTGTGTTTTGGTACAACGTTTATTGGGGACTGTCGGCTGCCGTTGCAAGCTGGAAAATGGTACTTCCACTTGCTTGGATCGTCACGACCATGGTAAGCCCAGTCTCCGAGGCCCTCTGTTAATAAAGGAACTAAAACGGTCGTGATAAATAACACAGCGTTCAAATGAAGACGCTCGAAAGTCATTTCGTTGTGTACGACAACGTCTAAGTGGGAAAATTTGCGCGTAAATAATCGAGCTCAACTCGCTACTCCTCAAAACTGTGCTGCAAAATTTATTACAGCCCAGTCCTTCGGAGGCCCTATTTATTGTGACTGTTCCAAGGTTCACAGACACTGATTTTGGCGACAAAATACAACAGCATATAACCATTTTGGATATAGCAATTTCACGTGATAAAAAATACAACTTTAATCCAACATCAGAGATATTTTAGTTAAAGGCCAATCTTCCGGATGACGAGTTGAAGTAATGACATCATAAATGATGAAGTTTCCTCTTCAAAGATTTCATACTCGCAGTATATTCATTAACACAAACCTTGCTCTAAATATCACGTAATCTTTACACGCATACAAACCTTCCGATCATTAAAAAAAAAAGACTTTGTTTTTCCAAAAATTCAGATAAAATGTCCGAGGTAACATTGAGTAATCGCTTTAAAATGAGTGGTTTAATTTTAATATTGTTGAATGTCCCAGGACTGAAAACATGAAAGTTACGAACATTATTTTAAAAGTCGTGTTGTGTTTGAATATTGGTAAATATTGCAAAACATTTAATGATCACTGTATTTCACACAAAATGTTTCCTGAGACAGCAACTTCCCGAACTGCAGCCCTTAAAAATATTGAGGCGGCGATGAATTCCACTAAATTCTTCACATCCTCAGATGATCTATCTTATAATAATTAAATTCATAGATAAAAATCAAACGGAGAAAAAAATTGGATGAAAGCACTAATACTAAAACAAAATTTAGTATAAACACATCACTTAATATTTACTGTATTGTATGATTAGAAATATCTTTGGAGAGCAACGGCTCTGTCCGAGCTCCCGTCACCTCCCGTCACTTTTTCAAAAAAGTGCGAAAGCAAAGTTTCGTCCTTTCTTTGTCCTTGTTTTGTTCTTTATTTTTCACGAAAAATCTGTAATCATAAGGTTAGAGGAGTAAAGTCAGCCGTAGCATCTTTAAGTATATAGTTCAAGATTAATCACCCAGAAATGAATAAACTTATCTGCAATTAACTGAATGCCGTACCAATTATTAATATGGAGCCATCCACTAAGTACAAACAGCGAACGGCTTCCAATTTCGGCCGGTATTGTACATTGTATCACTGCGTTAATTTATAGTCAGCGGAGCACATGTTTTGTCAATAATGAACGCAATAGATGCACGTTCAGTGATGACATAAATGAGTCGCCCACAACTAAGGAAAAGAAATGTAGAATCTTACGGATCCGAGCACTCGACAATGCTTTAGACATGATGCCGTGTCGGTTGTTAATGACCCGCGTGATGACTTATCCAAATTTCAAGAGATGACTCATTTAAAAACTTTGCTATGGGCGATATCACGGGTAACCCTGTCATAACCTTGCTAAAATTATGATTGAGTACTTTTCAAATTGCATAAGCGACACCTTCGCGTAACATCAAAGAAATGGTTTGTAAGTAGTAAATTAATAATACGAAAAATCAACAACAACAAAAAAAACACATTTGTCCGAGAGGCACGATGATTAAGACAGCCTATCTTTTTCAATTTCCAATTTTTTTCTTTGTCTCAGTCGTTCATGGCGAAAGAAAACCGTAAATAGTTTCCTGGCACTTTAAAGGTACTTGAGGAGCACTTAGGTGACGTCTTATATAATACATCTTTGCGTTTATCCAAAAAGTCGTCAGTTCCTAACCCTGAGCCGTTTCAAAAGGGTTTTTTTTTTCAAGTGTCGCCACGTATTTTCTCAGTAGCCATGTACGTTCAGGCGCCAATATCGTTGGATACGAAAACATAGTCTTGTACATTGAACGCGCTTTTCCACTGACGAGGGATCAAGGTCTATCATGGTGTTTGCCGCCGCAGTTTCCGTTCCGCAAAGCTCCCCTTTTACCACCACCACCACCAATCTGCTGCTAACTCAGCACTCTATTCATCTAACTTCTAACTCACTAAGATTGTGGTTGAATCGGAACTAGGGAACGAAGTCCAAAGTAATCAGTCTCACTTCCCACACCATTAAACCAATATCCCTTCTCATTCTTTTCCCGTCAACTTTAAACCAACTTCCCCTTCCCGTTCTTGGTAACTCTGCAGTAGCAGCAGCTGACCACAGCCCTACCCAATCACCCCCTACTCTATCTCGCTTTACTGTCGACGCATATGCCTTAATTTAGTGGTCCCCTGGTGCCAAGCCCTTGCTTGCATGCACTGATACACGCATGTGCGACACCAATCTCAGCATATGACGGCCCTTTTAACAACTGCAGTCACCCAGCAGTTCATCACACTTGTATGTCCATCCCTGTAAAGGCTCTTGGAGATATCAGCTCGTAAAATGAGAGAATGGTTTGTGAATGGCGTCTTAATGTTAAATGAGTCGTATTCACATAAAGTTTTAAGTTCAAGGATCGTGAATGAACCTTTCCTTTAATAATAATAATAACAATAATAACAATTGTCTCCCTAGGCAATTAACCATTCATCCCAGACTGCAAAGACAGTCGGCTGTTTTACTCGCTTCAATTAAACTTCAACGTACGTACTGAATCGCCGGACTCCCAAGGCACAAAGATTCAAAGGTCTCTGACATTATATCTATCTCATATCTTTTGCTCCAGACCTTTATTATCCGGACACAAGTTGCAATATTGCACGCAACGTGCTAACACTTCTCGTCCCAGATTTCGCGCAGCATTTGCCAAGTGGTCTCTGAATGTACAAACGGCGATGCTTTCAGCCAGCGCTCAAATTAAAACGGAAAATCTGATCGCTGAAATTTAAAATTCGGGTCACCAGTCTCGTTAACTTGGCTTTTCGCGCCTCAACATCTTAAGGTAAATTTTCTTCCTCGCAAGCTTGGGGAGTTCTCAGCTCCATCTTTTGGGGGTTGCCCTGAAATAGGCATAAATGTCATTTTATCTTGGTAAGATGTCGCACTTGTCTGACTTGTATGTAGCCGTTCCAACATCTCTACATTTAAAACGGATGCGCAGACTTCCAACTCAAGAAATGAATTTTGGTTCTACCTCTGCGTCATTGCGCATATCAAGAGTCGTCATCTGTGTATCTTCTGTAACATGTTGTGCAATAAATTTCCGCACACGCCGATAAACTGGCCTAAGTAACTGTCGGTTTCTTCATAGCGGAAAACCGTCAGAAGGAGTGCCTTCCTCTCGCAGCCTCATAGGGAATTCTTCCTCTAGTCCTCTACTTAAACAGCCAATTACGTATTTTGCTAACCTTTATTTATCTGAGATACGTTATTATTATCAGATAATGGTTACCCAGTAATCACAACACATTCACTTAAAACTTTTATTTCATTTCGTGGTGTACACCTCTCTCTTATAATAAGCGTTATTATTCTTTATCACCGTCACTGTTATTATAAAATGTTCCTCATTAATTAACTAATTTCATGAAAGCGTTTCATCTTCAAGATCATATCATACAATGCTACCGTCCACAAGTATCCGCATATTTTGAAAACGGAGTTTTTTCTCCGTTTTAGCCTTCCGTCCACGCGTAATCGGCGTTTTCGGGCACCAAAAACGACGGAGGTTTCGAATAAGATTATGTCCTACATCATATACTACTAGTATTACGCATGCTCTGTAAAGAATGCTATGAACCATATTTTAATCGTTTTAGGCTTTTAATGTGGACGGGCGAAACGACTCACATACGCTTTGTGTGGACGCGTTTTTCTTTGAAAACGGAGATTTGGATACATGTGGACAGGACCAAAGACAACTCAAGCTTGAACAGGCGGCCTTCGATAAATATATATCTCCCCTGCATGAATGATGAGTGTTTGCCAAGAGCCATATATATATGGCTCTTGGTGTTTGCGTATTTTAGATTTTACTATTCAACAAAACGACCGAGCGCAATAAAATTTACAGCTAAAATGCAAGTCTGTGAATAACCACATAACGTGGCAAAAATAAATATGTAGTCCTTTCCTAACATACCGGTACTGTATTACAGAGGGTGGCTCCATGAAACTCCTATCGCAAGGTCATTTATATTGCCGTGCGAGATAGTTTTCATGTAGAATATGCAGTGGAAGTTACTTTCTTGTGGTACTGTGTAATATGATGTACAAGGTGGTTCTAATTCAAATGAAAGCTACTGAGCAGTACTTTCCTGTGGTACTGTTTATTACGCTGTACAAGGTGGTTCTAACTTTTCAGTCTGTGGATGAAATCCTAAAGTGTGACCATTCAAATGAAAGCTACTGAGCAGTACTTTCCTGTGGTACTGTTTATTATGCTGTACAAGGTGGTTCTAACTTTTGAGTCTGTAGATGAAATCCTAAAGTGTGACCATTCAAATGAAAGCTACTGAGCAGTACTTTCCTGTGGTACTGTTTATTACGCTGTACAAGGTGGTTCTAACTTTTCAGTCTGAGGATGAAATCCTAAAGTGTGACCATTCCAATGAAAGCTACTGAGCAGTACTTTCCTGTGGTACTGTTTATTATGCTGTACAAGGTGGTTCTAACTTTTGAGTCTGTAGATGAAATCCTAAAGTGTGACCATTCAAATGAAAGCTACTGAGCAGTACTTTCCTGTGGTACTGTTTATTATGCTGTACAAGGTGGTTCTAACTTTTGAGTCTGTAGATGAAATCCTAAAGTGTGACCATTCAAATGAAAGCTACTGAGCAGTACTTTCCTGTGGTACTGTTTATTATGCTGTACAAGGTGGTTCTAACTTTTGAGTCTGTAGATGAAATCCTAAAGTGTGACCATTCAAATGAAAGCTACTGAGCAGTACTTTCCTGTGGTACTGTTTATTACGCTGTACAAGGTGGTTCTAACTTTTCAGTCTGTGCATGAAATCCTAAAGTGTGACCATTCAAATGAAAGCTACTGAGCAGTACTTTCCTGTGGTACTGTTTGTTACGCTGTACAAGGTGGTTCTAACTTTTGAGTCTGTAGATAAAATCCTGAAGTGTGACCATTCAAATGAAAGCTACTGAGCAGTACTTTCCTGTGGTACTGTTTATTATGCTGTACAAGGTGGTTCTAACTTTTGAGTCTGTAGATAAAATCCTGAAGTGTGACCATTCAAATGAAAGCTACTGAGCAGTACTTTCCTGTGGTGCTGTTTATTATGCTGTACAAAGTGGTTCTAACTTTTCAGTCTGTGGATGAAATCCTAAAGTGTGACCATTCAAATGAAAGCTACTGAGCAGTGCTTTCCTGAAGTACTGTTTATTATGCTGTATAAGGTGGTTCTACCGTTTAAGCCTATGGATGAAATCCTAAAGTGTGACCATGTAAATAAAACTTACTCATCAGTCCTTTCCTGTGCCATAGTACAATGTATTACGTTGTACAACATGGTTCTAACTTTTGAGTTTGTGGATCAAATCATACCCTGTGCCCACAAAAATGAGAGTGGTATTTCCCGTTGAAAGTGTCTATTTTCCAGCGTTCCTGTAAGGCTCCATGGTAACCTTTTTCTGATCCCAGTAATTCCGTTGTAGCAAACCGCACTAGGGAAGCGTGGGATAAATTCGAGGTTTTCCTGCACCTGAAAGCCATTTGATGGTCTCCAATATGATTGTAATGAGGGTACCTTAATCAGCTCACAACCATTGAACTAGTCAGTGCGTGCACCCACGGTTGTTTTTCAATCAAACCAGTGTATCTACCCTTTCCTTAAAGTAAGTCACCTCATTTTTTCCGCCAGCATTGAAGATATATATCGCTAACAACACCACTGGCGCGGTTAGGAAAAATCTCAACGTAGGGTGAAAGTCCAGAAATAGCACTGATGACGTGATCATGACGACATTGGTCAGCTGATTTGCCATCACGTGAAACATGTTGTCTCTGAATTTCAAAATAAACGCCACAGTCAACCCAAAGAAGGCCGTGACAATAATAAGTAGCTTTGTGTGGCGGTTATAACCGTAAAAAAGCCCACAATTTAGTGCGGTTGAACGAAACTCGGGTCGTAGAAACAGCGTGGCTGTGTTAAAGAAAACACCAAACATATAAAGCTTCGTATTTTGCAGAAGAATACTGTCCTCCATACCTCCGCTTTCTTTAAAAATTTTTTCGTTGTAAATGTTTGCCGCCGAAGACAGCACGCACTGAACCATAACTAAGATGTGCGCTTCGCCTATCCGAACAGTGCCGACAATGTTTCGGCCACCGTCGGAGATGTTCGGAGACCCCATAGCCTCTTTTAACCTCCCCAAAACATTCCTACCATCCTCGGAGCTAAGAAGGTATCCTTCCGTTGGCATGACAGATCGTTGAATTCGTTCACGATGTTCGGGATGAAGTTCGTTTTGTTCATTTGAGAGAGACACAATTGATAAAAATAAAATAAGAAGCGAGGCCCACTGGACTCTATTCAGCTTCCTCCTAAAATGGGGACAAAAAAGGAAACTCAGCGAAAGTAAACGTTCATTAAACGTTTTACGGTCGTTTCGCCTACGAGTCGTTTCGCGACCTGTTCGGTGACTACGTCTAAAGTCGTTTTGCAAAAAGGGGCAAAATCAGTTCCCTAACTTATTTCGCATCTTGGTAGCTTAGAGCGGTTTTCACTTGACTGTCGTAAAACCAAAACCAAAGTAAATACACTAGCCAACCAAAGGGCGTAGTAGGTCTAAAACCAAAACCAAACCAATTCCTCAATTACTTTCGACAGTCCAGTGAAAACCGCTCTAAAAGACAAGAAAAACAAATATGTATCAGGTGTATCGGACTTATACGTGTCATGGCTGAAAGAGCGAGGTGTATAATAGAGGGCTTATACACATGTTAATCATAACTATAACAAATTTCTCAAATCTGATTGGCTATCAACCTTCATGTACGCGCCATCGCGCGCGTGCGCCAACTTAAATGGCTTTTTTTTTTCACTGCTAGCAAAAAAAATCTCAGACGTTTCTGTGTATTTATTTTAAAGAAAGCCTAAAATATCACAAATTTTGTTAAATATAATTAATTGGTAGGAAAACTTCGTGTCGTTCAATTTTGTCCGTAATCATAGTCGTGATTAAACGACCGCGTGATTTTGTTTAATCACTCGTATGATTAGTAGTGGTAACAGGACTGGGTGAAGTCCAATTCGGTATGTAATCATACGAGTATGATTACAGACCGAATTGGACGACACGAAGTTTTGTTACCTATTAATCATAACTTTAACAAAATTTGTGATATATAAGGCTCATTTTTTAAAATCAAAACACAAGATATTCCAAGACCTTTTTTTTGCCAGCAGTGAAAAAAGGACATTTAAGCGAGCACGTGATGGCGCGTACTGTCCAATTACTTAGGCATGACGCCTACTGTCCTCTCACAGTGAACTGTCCATTAGTATAGGTAATAGCATGATTAGTAGTGATATTTGGCATAAATACCACGAGTGATATTTCAAAATTGTTATACGTAATTTCACGAGCCGTTAGGCGAGTGAAATTTGAGACAATTTTGAAATATCATGAGTGGTATTTATGCCAAATATCACGTACAAATCATGCTATTATTTGTTTATACTACTACCTGCAAAAGGTTTGTAATTTTCACATAAATTAAGCTGAAATACCACTGCTCTAAGCCAATCAAATTGCGGAAATTTCTCATGTAGTGGTATAAAGGCTGAAATCAGGGCAGTTGATAGCCAATCAGATTTAAGAATTTTGTTATAGCTATGATTACGCACCGAATTGGACTCCACTCAGTCCTATTCCCATGATGTAGCGCCCTCGTTTCGTTTTATAAACGAAACCACTAAAGACATTAGCGAAACGACGCTTAGGTGAAACGACCGGTTACCCATTAAATATCCGCCAAGGGGATCTACCACATTTGTTTGTATAACAACTGGGTAGAATTCAGCCTCTTTCTTAAAGGATTTGTCGCACCAGCGAGAGTTGAATACTGGGACGACTAGTTTATCGTCTTTGCCTGTTTTCTTCTCGTCCAATGACCTTAATGACGACGCCAACTTTTGTCCCCAAAGCCACTGGGCTTAATTTGTGACGTTTCAAGAACAAGTGATCAAAAGAAACGACGGGCTCTGGAGATGAACGGTCGACGCCATCTTGGATTGACCACAATCACGCATGTGCCTATCCGCGATGCCGATTTCCTGCCGAACCGAGTGGTTGTTTTGATACTTATTTGCGAGTTTCTCACCGGAATGAAATCCTCAATCCAGTGCGGCATCAACCGGGGCGAACTCGCACCGGTGCGGAAGTCACCCCGGCGCCCGGTATCATGCAACCACGCCCTCAGGCTACCTACATGCATAACCACACGAATCCGTTTGAATTTATAATCGCATAAAAAAGTAAGCGTTTCCGCCCGCCGTTAATAACAGTTAACGGATATTTTGTAAACGGCCTTCTGGGTGGATAGGCTGGTAAACGGATAAGTGTTCAACTAGTGTGGACAGCGGTTAACGCACAAGTTTTCATGCGCTTATGTAAATTTTGACGACGAGCAGCTTTTGGAGCGCCTATTTTTACTTTCACATCATTTATGAGATTATCCACAATGTGTGGAAGAATATATGGGAAGTACATGTAGTTTTACCCCCGGTTACTTAAAAGGGTTAATAAGGGCCACAGTCACGACCCAGACATGCGCATTGAGTTCGTCCAGCAGAACCATGAAGGAAATTCACGCTGCTCAGTGAACTCAGCATAAAAGTTTTACTTAAGTGAAATGCTATTCAATGTTTACAAAAAATAATCAATCCAGTAAAAAAGGAAAATTAAGTTGAACAAACCTGAGTATAATTCTAAATAGAACTGCTGTTGAAATGATGACAAAATTCTGCATCAGTATGTACACGGCCTGCAAGCGATAATTAGAAATCAGGGGTGAGGGTCATTAACTACTGTACCCTGTGTGAATTTATCCCATACTGAAAGGAGCAAGGGGAACTGAAATGTTATAGGGGAGAGAAAATTAATGTTAGCTGTTGGGGCCTTTTAACTTGGTTTAAATAGCAGAATGGTACTAAGAACGTTGAAATGTGAAATCTGGAGTACCTCCCCCCCCCCCCCCCCCCACGGGGCATTATGTAGCTCACTCACGGTGAGGTACATGAATGGATTTCAATCCTGTGCATTGCTATCTTCTCATTGGTCTACCCAGGTAATGATTAATGACAGCCAAAAACAAACCTTAAAACCACACAGCAATGAAGAATATCACACAATTTGGTCTCTTCAAAAAGGCTTCTTAGTTTTAGGTTCAAAAACAAAAGATGGGAATTGATGCTTAAGTTAGAGTGGAAGAAAGGCTATCAGTACGACATTGAAAAATTTACTTTCAAAACTTACAGCAGACAGGTGCAGAAGAATGTAAAATCCTATCAAATTGTCACAGAAATACAGCAATCCAGGAACTGCCCATTTAAAAAGTTGATGCCACTTGATTTCAGAGACAGAGAAAATTTCACTTGCTGATTTTCCCTCTGCAAAAAGAAAAAAATTGAAAGTTGGAAAGAACACCCCTGTCTGATAAAAACATTAACCATGTCAAGTTAATCAATGTCCAAATTGACCCATCTACCGGATTCAGGTTGTGTCAGCACTGCAATTTTTATTGGACATCACAATCTGTCACCACTTATCAACCCCCTTTCATGACCATCTGCGGCATTAATTAATTATCCAGTCTCTCACGCACTGTGGCTACCAGAAATATCACCAGCCCACTGGGTCTTTGCAATCCACTTATTAGCCCTAGGTAAGGGAAACGGTCTCTGGAATCCAGATAACTTTTTCTTTTTTTTTTCAATCCAGAAACTGGGAAATTTTTGCTAGTAGAATCCCAAATCCTTGGCTTTCGAATCCCGAATACAGCTCAAGGAGTCTGGAATCCCACTAATGAATGGAATCTGGAATTTAAGTTCCACTGACAAAAAATCCGGAATCCAGTATCTGGAATCGGAAATCCAGTACCTGGAATCCGGAATCCATTTCTTGGAATCCAGATTCCGAGACTGTCTTGGAATCCCTTACATGGCGCAAGCCAGTTGAAGTGGGACAAGCTGCCTTAAACTGTCAATGATGAATAACTGAGACAATCAGTTGACCATAACAACCCCAAATTAATACAACTGATTTTATTCTTTAAACTACTTAAACTTATTTAAACCATTTTGGGATCATGGAAATTAAATCAACTATTCTCTGCTAAGTACTGAACAAGCTGTGATCCTCTTACTTCAAGAGTCAGTTATAGAGACAAATATTTAGGCCTGGCTTAATTTTAGGTCCGTAAGAAAAATACTTAAGATTGGTTATTAAAATGAAAGTTAGTGAGTAGTACTCTCCTATCATACTGTTTATATATAGGAGACATCACTGTTCATAAACATTGTTTTTGTTATTCAAATTTGTAACAGTTGGCACATCAATATCAATAGGTGATGTCCGCGTGAGCATTGCTATTACATATGTATGCCGTAAAAATGAGTTCTAACTTCTGAGTCTGTGGAAACAATCCTCTGGTTTGATCATTTGGATCAAACATGTGTAGCAGATCTTCCACATGGTTCTATTTTACAAACTGAAACTTAGAATTTTTAATCAAAAATTCAATTTTGAAAATCTTAATGATTTAAAAAGAGATTTGAATTTTAGGAATTTTTAATATCTTATCTTGAAAGCAAATCAGGTATTATTCACAAGTATCCATACCTTTGCATAGCAACAAATGTACATAAAGGCTGCAGCAGATACTGAGCTTGAAGAGTTCAGCAAAAAAGTTGACTGTGACAGGAAGATACTCATAGCCACCATCTGTGAAAAAGACATCACAGATAGAGGGAAAGTGTCATGAATATCATTAGGGTTTATAATGATTTTGCGCTATTTTGCTCAAATTATGCTTGAAAAAAAAAACCTTATTCTGAGCCAGTGGAATGCTAGTCATATTGATCACTTATTTCATTCTGCTCACAATTCTGCGGGCAGAATTTATCCAAACCTACAAAGGATTTTTCGGCTCTGTTACGTAACCCCGGGTACCTAACAAGCATTCGCAATATTTTTGTTATTGTTATTGTAACATGCGAGGGCGCGACCTAACAAGCGGGAAAGAAATATTTACGATTCTTCAAAGTTAGTACCCTTCCTTATACCATGCCCTCCTTCGTGACAACTGCAAAGTTAAGCCTAATATTTTGTGTCGCCATTCAAGGAAGATCAATCTTGCTGCAATGGCTGCGTGATGTTTGACAATTCACGTGTGCACGCTCTACAATGCGACAAAACATGGTACGCTACGAAACCAAGAAATGAGAGGCAAACTACCAGAAGAGGAGAAAAACATACCACATCCACGATATAAAGTGGAACTAACGCGAACGCTCTCTGTATTGCTTCACTCACAAATAAGACAAACAACAGGCCAAAATATCTTGAAATTAATAAGTACACCACGCAGCGCCGTTTATGGCACATGTATGTAGCAAAAATGTTTATAAAAATATAAAAATTCGCGAAACTATCCTTGTTTCAATCCAGCATGAACTAAGCGTAAATAGTAATCTATGCTTGCAGCTCAAATTTTCAGTCATGCAAACATACCCAACATGGTCGAAAGTTGATCAAAATGTTCATGGATAGCGCGCGGATCAAAACAATGTAAGAATAGTGCGGGAAGGTTGTTTACCTCGGATCGACAGCTTAATCAGTACCGTCCTTGAACAGGCAAGCGAGACATATATTGAACCAAGAAGAAATGTATGGAGCAGGCTCGCCGGGTTCCACAAGACGTTTCTAAAAAATCTTGCGCACAGACGTCGAAGCTTCGAACAAACCGCCATGACGGTTTCATGTCAGTATGGGATCCGTGTGGGATTGGGTCGAATACAAAGGTCATTTTCCTATCACCCCGGGCGTCCCCCGGGCGACAAATGCAGCGCGATCACGCGATCGTGATGTCAAGGTGGCGTGAGGCCTACTGCAGGTCACTACAGGTCCGCTGCTAGGGTTTTTCAAAAGCAACTTAAAATATGAATGGGTATGTGATTTTCTAGAAACCAGGCGAGTCTATAAACGTATCCTTTCAGAGGAGAATTCTCCGAATGAGGTCAAAGCTGTGGGGGAGGTCGAGATGGGGATCCAGGAGAAAAGCGGGGGGAGGAGGAAAAAGGGAGGCGGGAGAGGAAAGGGCGGGAGGTGCGACAAGGGTGGAGAGCAGGACAAATAGGGGAAAATTACGCAACAATGCTTCATATTTCGCAATCGATATTGGACCAAACGGAGAAAGCAGAGGAAAAAATGGAGGAAGCCGGGAATGTAACGTATGGAGAGCGGAAGGTTTGGATCCCCCCGTCCACGCACAAAAGGTTTTTTCTAGCCTGCGTAGCAGGCGCTTGGAAGTAGTGGGTGAAAGAGAGGGCGGGCGCGCCCGAGGAAAACACGCGAGGGGTGACTCCTTCTCGCGCGCACGTTTTTTCTTGTCCCCACTTCTTCCAAGCGCCCGCTACACAGGCTAGGATTTTTTTTTGCCGAACAACCAACGAGAATATGAAAATTTTAGCACGATCTAACGAGCTCTTTCCAAATGATTATATTTACAAAAGCGCCAACAAGAGCACGTCAGTACATGCTAATCTAGCGGTAAACCTCTTTGATAATGGCGGCGTATTAATACATTCTTGTAAATGGATGATGATTAGCCTTTCTGACCTCCTTAGCAGTGCATAATACAAAAATTTCCTACTTTCAAACGAGACCAGAAAGGCTCAGTTACAGTCATACCTGTATTAAGCGGCACCGTATTAAGCGGTCAGAATTTTTTTAACCTTGGTTGATTCCTTTGTCCTTTAGCCCTAATTATAATTAGGGCCAGAAGATAATGAAAAATGAGAATTAAATCTAGGTTAAAAAATTTTACCCTAATATAATTTTGACCTGTAACATACACGCATGAAAGAATAAATAAATAGTCCGCCATTATGGAAGACGTATATGATCTTTTCACAAAGGTTTTTTAAAGAGAATGAAACTGGTAGAAGGCGAAATTGGATTTCAAAAGCGCTTCGTTATCTATGAATAACGGCTGAACACCAAAATCGTCTAGTTTCAGTAACATCTGTAAACTTGAAGAAGGCTGGTATGGCCAGCCAAAACATTGTTCTAAAAAAGTAATACAAGTTGTTATCAGCTTTGCAGAAGTCTTTGGTACTTCTCGTTTTCAGTTTCACTTTGCAACTTAAAAAACGACAAGGGAACAGGAACCGAAATGCGTCCCACTAATGTTTCTGGGATCGTTATTGGTGAAGTACCGGTCAGCTATTGGCCAATTTTTTTCCGTGCCTAGTGACAGCCCCAGAAGTCTTTGCGAAAGTTAACTCGTCCCAGTTTCCTTTCTCGTTTCTTAAGTGGCACTGTAACAGTTATATGGGCATCCAATCGTTTTGGGCATCCAATCGTTTTGGGCATCCCCATTCCCAAAACCCTAGTGGACCCTAGTGATATTGGCATCCCCGCTAATCCTAACCCTCAACCAAATCGCTAAGGTAATATGAGAAGCGGATGCCCATATCACTAGGGTTTTGAGAATGGGGATGCCCATATCACTGTGACAACGGAGTGAATGAGCCATTTCCGAGTTCCAAAAGCTCTCACTTTCACAACGAGGCTAAGTGCAAAACCTTTCTTGTGAAAAAGAGTTTTATTTGCATTAGAATAAAAACACATTTTCATATCAATGGCTTCCCAGTTAGCCCCACTTTGAAACAGAGACTTGGGAAACTGGAAAATGGCTTATTCTTCGATAATGCTCTCACAGATTTTCCTCAATCTTCACGAACATTGAGTTAGCTGTTGGAGGATGATGCTCCCATGAACAAGAAATACCTTTAATACTGTTGTACGTCTTTACACGTGTTGTTTTAACGGCGCTAAGGAGCATGCGCAAAACTATCACCATACATGTATTTCACATGAAATCCATGGCGCGCATCCTCTTCCCTGCTTTTAAACTCTGTAAATTCTTCAACTTATTTAGAATCTGCTTATCATCTGACAAAGAAATGTTTTCAGCCTGTCTGGAATCATTTGTTTGGGTATCTTTCTTGTCACTTAGTTTGTGTTTTTCCCTCTCTTCGCCGTGATGTCTGTTCTTGCTTTTATGCTTATGCTTGTGTTTCTTCTTCTCCTTATGTTTATGTTTGCGTTTTGACTTGTACTCTTCCTCGCTGTCTGATGATTCAGAGTAACGCTTTCTTGTGTCCTTACGTTTGTCTTTCTTAATATGCCTTGCACTTTCCAAGTCTTCCTTGCTATAAGCTCCGTCTCTGTTGTGTTTTTCTCTCGACAGAGGACTTGAAAACTCGTTGTTACGAACAACAGGAGGAGGAGCAGGACCAAATATATCAGGAGATGTTTCCCGTTTCTCAGCTTCAAGAGGTTTAACATTTACAGGCTCGGATTCAGTAGGCTTGAGTTGTTCTTCGTTATGTTTCACGTTAGACAAGCCTTCCTCTAACATTCTCTGTTGAGTAGTATGAGAATCCGACTTCCTGTTTACTTCACCATTGTTATTCACAGCCTCTTTATTCCCTGTTTGATCCCCCGAAGCCTGGATCGATAAACGTTCGGTATCGTCATCTTCGCCTTCCTCACTCGCTTCGGATTCGTCGGAAGACGAATTAGCGAATATCGCTTTAAACAAATCCATTGGTGGTCGCTTGGGAGCAGATGTATCCTCGTTATTTTGTGGTTCTTTGGTGGTTTTCTCTACCCCTGTACTTTCTGGTACATCAGTTACTCGTACATTAGTTTCTGGTAAGACAGACGTGGTTGCTGACGAAGATTCAGCGGAAGTTCTTGCTACTAACTCAGATGTCATCGACACTGATTCTGAAGTCTTCGGTAACGCGTTATTTATCCCGGTAGTTTCAGACCTTTTATCGAGTTTGTCGGATTGGCTATCTTCGCCAGATCTCGTGGACGGGTCGTTAGCTATAGAATGCGGCTTAACCGGCGTTATAAACTCTCCAAGAGTGAACTTAGACCTTCGTGTTTTAAGAACACCAACAACATCAGAACCAGGATAAGGGTTTGGAATGTTAAAACGCTTACATAAGATTTTACTTGGATGCCACTCAAAATTATCGCGAGTTAATTTTCCAAACATTTTCATGCTGGCGGCCTTAATTTGATCTGTTGAGTCTGAAGATTCCTGAGCAGGGACGTCCTCGTAAACAGTTCTGTGGTCGTCTTGATACTGTGCAGTTGTAAATCTTGCCGCCATTGCTGTGTTAAGGGGTCGGTACAATGCAGCAGAGCGAGAAAATTCTTCTTGTTCTCTCTCTCGCTCCCACTCTGTCAGCCCACTGCAGTAAAATAAAAATAATAACAGTAATTTTAATAATGTCTAAAGTACTTTCTTCTACGTTTTCTACCAAACGGGGACAAACGTGTTTGGCAGCCGCGAAATGTGGTTGTGATTGCCTCACTGGGAACGTTATCTTTGTTGTCAACAGCCAAACACTAAAATAAAAAAAAACAAACAAACAAACAAACAATCCTAACCGAAGTTTGCCTAGTCCCTAGGCTCATTATTCCGCGCGGCCAAAGCATTTCGGGTCACGTGGTCTAAGCGAAAAAGAGAGGGAAAACGCCGTACAGGGACTAGGCAAGACCGAGATAAGTTCGCGCGTTTTTTTTTCCCGCCGGCTACATGAAATGTTGCTCCATCTGTTTGTGGGCATCTCTAGCAGTCTGATCAGGGTACCGCCTCTGCTTACTAAGTAAGCCCTGCCACCAACTGTCTGGGACACGTTGTTAGCTATAAGCCAAAGCACAAAACACATTTGACTCACCTGTCAATAAGCTTTTGGGAGACCTGTTCTCCTTTCTGCGTCTTCAAAAACTCCTCATACCTTGCTTGTTTAGCTGCATCTTTTGCAAATGGCTTAAAACTACTATGTCCAGACCAGATCCTCGAGGACAAATTGACTGAAGCACTTGACACAGAGCTCACAGCCGTAGGTGGCGAACTGGAAGCTTTAGGTACCACCTCCTTCGAAGACAACAAAATACGTTCTTTGTCCTCTTTAGCCATAAACTCAAAAACGGATTTCTTAGGGGTGGGAATGGGTTCTTCACCAAGAATTTCCCCTCTGTCTGAAGCAGTCAAAGACTTTCTTATTTGATTATTTTCTTCTGATTTTGTGGCTGTCACCGTTGTAGCACTGGAAAATGTGTGAGTGCAGTTGAAGTCTCGTGGGACCACAGGTGGAGGAAAGGATTTCATGGCATCCGTAGCTTTGGGCGTGGCTGTGAAAATTGACAGTGCACCACCTAAATGCAAATAAATAAGCATTTGAGAGGAAACCACTTTATGTACAGAGCATCCATTTAGTAAAACTCTACTACTATCCTACTGATAGACTGACATACTATCTGTCAGTTTGAAAATTTACAGGGAGAAGAAGAGACTACTGACAACTACAAAGAACTACCCACAACTACCAGAGTATCTGCGTAGACATTGATTTATGTCATCAGTATGGAATTGCTGAAGCTAAAATGAATGAAAACATCTCTCTCACAAAATGTTCTCAAAGGTAGGGAAAATGAGAGAGTACAAGGAGCTGACAACCAAACAAGGTTATGTTGGGTGCAAGTGCGCTTAAACATCAGCTACACTTGGTGTCTAGCCTGCAAGCAAGCTCTCTGGGGCACTCTGGAGGTGGGGAGTGAAAAGGAAGGAGAGCTTGCAATTACGTCTCTGGAATTTTAATTCCACCCCAAATTTCTCTGTGGCCCCCCGTTGAGTGAGCCGTCAGATTTCTGGCAATCAGCGTGAAGCAGAAATAAGCGTGAATGTAAGCACTTAAGAGTGATTTTCTGTAAAATTCGAACTTCGGCCTGACACGGTACCTCATCGATTCGGCTGATTTCCGGCATGTAGTCTTACAATGGTGTCCTAAATACTGAATGCATATTCTAAGGTTCGAATTCTCTTTGGTTTCAAAGATACAGGAATGACAGTTTTGACGAGGCCTCGAGGGGCCGCCATGTTGGTGGAGTGAACGAGATTTACAGTAATTAATTCTAGCCTTATCAATAAAATGATTTAATCGTGACTCATACAGTTGCAAAGAACTATCCTTCCTCCTTTCATTTACGTACTCTTATCTGAAAATGATTAAGCCTGAGCTACGAACGGTTATAACTTCTCACAGCACTTTTTCGGTACTTAAAAGGTACACAAATTTGGTAGAAATTGGAAGGCCAATATCACCCATGCCACATCGATTTAGACTAAGCCATTTTAACTAAACATAGTTTGTTTATACATAAGTTAGATTGTTGAATAAAATTATTGGGCAAATGCAACGGAGTAGAAATATAATTGCATGAATGCACCATGGTTCAGCCACTTGGCCGCTAAAACTTCCAAACAAAATTCGGTGAATATTTGAAAAGAAAATTCTTTAAAAATTGATCGTGCCTCTTAAAGCCTGTCTATCGCTTAAAAAACCCTCCCTTGTAATGTAAAAAGATGATCTTTTGATTCTGATCTTGCGAAGAGCTTGAAATATGCGCTAAAATGAAAATTATAAATTTTGTTACACACGGTACTAGCTAAAGTTCGCTCTTCGATTTGCCAGACCAATAGGGAGCCGCTCGTGTACTGCACAGTTACAATTTTCTCTGTAGTATTTCGCTGTATACAGCTTCAAATTACATATTTACTTAGGCAAAGATAACGCAAACGTTGTCAATTTTTATCAAAAGGCTAGAAAAACAAACCGTGCACTGCAGCTTTATGCAAATTATATGGTGTTCGATAATATTACACGTGTAAACAGGAACCTACCTTTGCTAATGCACATTTGGCAGATCTTTCCAGCGTAAGATATAAAACTAGTACATGAAATGAAATTAAAGAACTCATCAAGTCAAGTTACCTGATCGTACCGTCATTACTGAATAATAAGTGCGAAAAATATGACATGGAATGATCGTTGGGAGACGAAGCTATTTTTAGGAGGACAAGGAACTGCACGCTGGAACGGAACTGAAATTAACAACCTTAATCAAGTTCAGTCTTCTTGACGCTGTTAAACGTTTCACCCGACTTTGAACAGGAAGTTGCTTCTTATTTTCTTCCTCATTCTTGCATGTATTCTGCATTTCGACCAGTATTTTTTCGTAACTTTTAATTTTCTAGCAAACTAGAACTGTTAAGAACTACTACCCCCCGCCCCTCCCCCTCTTTGAGCGAACTTTCATTCGGTCTAATTCACAATAATTTTCGAACGGTGACAAAGTAAAATTTAAAATGACATTTTATATTAGTATTTTTAAGAGCTCCTTCTTTTTTTTCCGATAGCCAGGAATGTTTTGAACGTAAAGGCTCAAGTGTCTGTGTTTTTCACGACTCTGCTTGTGGACTGACCTCACCACCAGTATTACATCACGGACATAAAATCTGATCCGAGAGGGTCATACAGTAACTGACGGGTCTCTGAAAAGCGAAATTCAGTCACTTTGGGGCAAGCAGGCTATATAGATGATGAACTCACTGTTTATAACTCCATGACCGTATCCCAAAAGTCGACCCAGCCCGGGGCGAGCGAACATCATTTTGGGGCCACTGGCCACGCCCTTATGTTTGGCTGGAAATTGGCTGATTAGTCAAATCTCCTGAACTCCACGACCATGCACCTTTACAAATACTGCCCTTCTAATCATCATATAGTTAGAGCCTACCGTAAGCATTTGCAGCTATTTTGTAGCAGACTGTTTAACAGTTTTCATTACTTTGATGTCTCGTAAACAACACGAGGTACATGTTCTGATCTCCCCGCTCTCGCCCCACCTCCCCCCCCCCCCCCCCCCCATCCATAACAAAAAATTTTCAGACCAACACTGGAGGTATGTACAAAAATATGACCATCTCGAGGCAAGGTTCATCACTGTAACTTACCACATAAAAGCCTTTTCGTTGTTTGCCATTGACTGATTCTGTTCTGAATACTGAGGTCCCATAAACAACTCCACGTTTACAAAGAGCCCGTCCTTTTCAATTCGAGAAAACCCAAGTAGTAATTTCACCAACGGACATAAGCCGTGAGAAAAGGACCGCGTCAAATGGTTCATAAAATCACAAACGCCTCATGACGCCTTTAATTCACTCTTTCTTCGATAAACTAATTTTTTAAGCATAAATGACATCAGCATGCGCGATTATGAGCGTTGTAGCTTATGGAAAGAAAATTTAACCAATGCACATGAAAGCGCTTAAGACAGGATCGACTTGGGGGAATTAGGAACATTGTGCGTACCGCTGGAAAAATATTGGCTAGTTCTTTGAATAGACTCAATTAAAACCGTTTTTGTTCAATAAGGAGCTGTTAGATGGGGCCAAGCTACATAAATTAGATCGCATCAGAATACGGCACAGGACTAGGCCTCTCAAAATCGATAAGCATGCAAGACCAATTATTATGTAAAACAGAGGAAAATTCCTTGAGGGAAAAAATTATGGCTAGGGAAAAGATCCGAGGGTGGAAAGTTAGGATCGTAGCTTCTTTTCAGGTAACCGATTACGTTAACTTCCGCTATCCGATGGGCATATCGGAAAGACGGAAAACACTCAATGGATGAGAGTATAACACACAAGAAGAAACAAATTTGTGATTTTTCACAACTCAATAAAATAACTAAAAATGTGTACTAGTCAGTTATATAAGATTTTTGCTTTCAATTTCAGATTTTTTACGATGAAGCATTAGCCCTCGGACTCACTAGACACTACTTCACAATCATCGTGTTAAAATCAGTGAAATACTTCATTTGCATGGCGTACATTTTGAAGAATATTTGAAAACAATTTGGATTCCTACCCTTATACCTTTATTAAAAATTAAATTTGGGAAGTTTGTTGTTTTCTAAAAGTAGTTTGAACAGCCGAACGACATTTTTTACACGGAGTGGGAAAGGCAAAGCTTCACTTTTCTCTTCCACTTTTCTCTTCTAAGGTAGAAAGTGTCAGCAAAACGTGAGAGTCGTCCTTGAGGGTAAAGTGTCTAACCTAATTTTCTCACCGATTGCAAGTGCCATTTCATCCACGCATAACCTCACCCAGTTAACTGAATTAGCAAATGTAATGAGGAAACGTTACAAGAGAACAGAGTACCGTATTTATTCGATTAACCGCCCTGGGCGCTTATTAAATTTTTGGACCTTGAGAGTGGGCGCTTATTCGAGGTGGGCGCTTATTCGAGGCTGGGCGCTTATTAAATTTTCACTATTTTCAGGAAGTAAAGTATGTTTATTTTGCAACAAAACAATAAATGCTAATAACAAAACGCGAAGAAGTAACAAAGAAAGGTTTCTGTATAATACTCTGAAGAAAGCTCCGTCCTCCGGGAAGTCTCTTATTAGAATTTATTCACTCAAGTGGGTGGGGTGGGGGTGAGCGCTTATTTGAGTTTGATTGGGAGGAGGAGGGGGTGGGCGCTTATTCGAGGCTGGGCGCTTGTTAACTTTTTCTGCCTTTAGGATGGGCGCTTATTCGAGGTGGGCGCTAATTCGAGGTTGGGCGCTTATTCGAATAAATACGGTAAGAAGTTAGGGTAAGTTTTGAAAATTGTGCGCACACCTGGAAAATCTTGGCTACGCTCCTGATAGAGACTTTTGCTGGAGACAAATTGAAACGTGTTCGCTAATATAGTGACGACCAGAAAGGAAAAGCGATAGGATAGTTCCATAGAAAACCCGCCATTAAAATAGATCATGAAGTTGTCGCGTCGGAGGATGAACTTGAAGGCTTCTGATGAAGAGCAATTTTTCAAGGGAGCCCAGACAAGATTATGTACGATGGGCACAGCTTGTTAGATCTGGAAAATTTAGAGAAGCTAAAGGCAAATCGCTAGACAACACATGCTACAGCTGAAATAAAAATCTTTTGCGCTTTTGAACTCTGCCCCTAAGGGTAAAGGAGAAAGTTTCCCTTTATCAATGCATTAACCAAGTTGATTATGAATGTTTCCTTATGTTGGACGTCTGACTACCACGCGCATTACCACTACTTGTCCTCAGAGGCGTTTTTGAGTTGACGAGCAGAGAAAATTAGGTTTTGACGGTTTGAAATTCAGGATGCCAGAATGAAGACGCCTTTTGTATGATGACGTCATCGTCCTACAGTAAAAAGCGTTCGTTTTTTACCACTGATATTACGTCAATCGGTACACTCAGTATGTTTTCGAAAGGTCCGTGAGCATGGTAAATGATTTCACATTAAACTGCAGACACATCTTCAATCACTCCTTATTGTTCACGATATTGGATAAACACTCTGGTCGCTAACTGGATTTTCTTTGCTGTTTACTTTATTTTGAATTAGGACTGTCTTGAGTTGTCCATAACGATTTTAAGCTTTTTCAAGGAAACGAAAATCTGGAATTGTTCCTATAGGGTGAGGCATTTGCGCACAGTTTTAAAGCCCTTCGGTGGGGTGACTGTGGTTTTTGAAGTCCTGGGCTCATCCCTCATTCTTCTTAACCCCTTCCAAACCAATTTTTCTGTTTATCAAAAAGCCCTTTATGGAAAGACAAAGAATCTCCTCAAAACGGGCTTCGTGACTGAGACAAAATACCTGAAAATTGTGCGGCACGTAACCGTTGTTAATGGTGTACAAGGTAGAATGGGTCTATTTATTACTTTGCAAACGCCCAATTTTAAAACCGGAAGTAATGATGTTTATTTCAAGGGCTCATGTCTCATGAGTTTTGAGTGAATCTTCAAACGCTGTAAATACATTTAGCTGGAACTATCATCGCATCCTCGCTCACTAATAATGATAACTTATATCAACTTCCATTATTTATTGCCTGGCTAAGATTTTCACGGATTCTTCAGTTCAGTTGTTTGAAACCAGGCGGTTTCACGTGAGTTGTAACGCCATGCAAGGAACGTGACGACCCGCGATATGCGTGGGAAAATATATATTTTTTTCGATCAAGGTGGAAACTGGCATCTTTGTCGTCGAGTAAGGTAATACATTTCAATTTTCATTACTATGGTTAACTTTAAAAGCTCTGGTTTCGATAAAGGAACTGGAGGAAGTCAGGAAAATTCCAGTTCGACCGTGATGGTTACATTTTGTTTACGCGCCGTAGCATAAACATAACAAATTCATTTTCCTTTTCCTTGTACAATCTGCCTTTTTCATACTGTTTTTCGCAGCAGAGTTATCGATTATATTACAGAGACTAATTTTATTACACAGATCACTCAGATTTAATGACAGAACACTATTATCGATTGTAATTTTGGCAACACCTGGCGAGTATTCGGTGTAAAGATTATTGACAAAGTCGCTAGAATACTCTTCCATTCATTACTTTTGTTTCTGCTCCGTTAAATTTGCCCAATTTTTTTATTAACGAACTCGATTTAACTACAAACAATGAGTATTCAGGCAGAGTGGCAAGCTTCAATGCGATGTGGCAAAAGAGATACACGCCTTTAAAATTCTGTTAATTTTGCGGGTGTAAAAAATTCAAAAAGTATACCCACCAAAAGTTTGATCGATCGTTGCGAAAATGTTATCAATTTCAAAGTAGTTTCTAAAAATACAATAAAGAGGGATAGTTCTTTCAATGTGTATCGGCAAAGGAAGATTGGCTTTGAAGACAGGGTTGTAGTCAAGGCTCAAAAGCAGCTTCTATTAACCAATATGGCGCCGGTCCGAGGCACCCAAAAACCGGCCATGTCGATACTTTCCGAAATAGGAAGAATTACAACCTAAAGTTACCCATTCCTTATTAAAGACCCCAAATCAAGTCTACTTGCCAATTTTTAGCCAATTCGGTGAGATAGTGTGGCAGCGACTTTTCAATATAGCTCGAATCTTACAGACAACTGCTCTTAAAAAGGGTAATGACGTCAGCATTTCGCATCAACTTTTTCGATGCAGATATTCAAATTCCACAGACAGTTGCAATCTCTCCTTCCTTTTCCTGCCCCGCCAACAGAACGCCCCAGAGAGCTTGCTTGCAGACTACTTGGTATCCTATGTAATTGGCAGGCAACTTCCTCCTAAGCACTTTAATATATGTCCCTCTTTCCCTTTTGCATAGCAATCATATCAACTAAGCAGATCATGATGCAAAGGCAGCAAACTTCATCAGTCTAAAAAAACAAAACCATCTGATATTCCCTAGGTATGGCACCCCCAACAGCTAGGTGAACCAAATATACATTTAAACCCCAGACTTCCAGATCAATTATGTAATTATTAATTTATGTTATTAACATGGCATCTCTACCATTCCAGCGCAGAAGTCTCTCCTGAGAAACATTCCTGGTGGGGAGAAGGGAGGCGAGACAGCCGTATTCACAGGCTACTTCCCCATGTTCATCTACTGGGGATGGGTTTTAGCAAAGAGACATTTAAAGAACTAACCTCTGGCACTTTCTTTAGGGGGACCAGTCCAACCATGCAAACCTGAACTACGATCAGCTGTCAGCTCTACATCATAGTTTGACATGTGATCTACTGCATATATGTCATCATCATCCTCTTCAAATGCACCAACACCAAAGGCCTACACGCATAAACAAGCAATAACATTGGAAACCTTTCCTTTTGCATACTCAGAGTTCTGATATTATTTAGTAAAATCCAACTAGTGGTCTATTATCAATGTTGCATTCTGATTGGTTGAGCTACCACTAGGCTATATGTTATAGCCCACTAGTAGCGAAAAGCGCTGGCTTTTTGGCCGCAAAAAAGTCTAGCTTTAACTAGCTAAAGTTGTTTTGTCTTGATATTGACCAACTAGTTGGATTTTACTAAGACAATATTATTCCTCTTGCCCTTATGGCCTCTGAGTCAATAGGAGCCCATTCGGGAATAATGCGGCACTTAAATGTAGTGACTTTCGTAAATTTTGGAACATAAGTCACTTAATTTATGCGATATCACAAACTGAAACTTTGGTTAATTAAGGTATTCAAAACTTTTACAATGGCAATAGAACATTTATGTGAGAAAAATAATCATAAACATCAATAGATTCATTTAAATCAAAGTCATGCAACCCTCTGACACCTAATTTTGAAAGAGACAAACGCAACTGCGATAATGTCATATCTTACTGCTGTCCTCTCTCGTATTAGTTTTAATGTATATTGTCACACAAAGTCAATGATACATTTCATAATCGACCAACAAATAGCATGTGTGTAGGAATCCACGTGTTCCTTGTATGCTGACCCACATCCTCATAACTTCATAACAAACGTTTTCAATTTTGAAACCAAATTACATCAGCTAAGGAAATTTAGTGATCGAGCTAGTATGACTGTCAAGAAAAAAGACATGTAACAGGATGAAAAAAAGCAGTAATTATTGAACTTTGTGTTCTGCCCTTTTGGTCTAAATCATACTTGTGATTTCAGATAGAGCTCATGTACAATTCAGGGGTAATCAGGCTTGTAATTCAAACTGGCGAATTTAAAATGACTTGCTGAATTACTTCCTGAATTGTAGGACACAAAGTCTATCATGATGAAGTTGGGCTTAACCCTTTAGGTGCGAATAGTGACCAACATTGTCAAGAGATAAAGTTATGAGAATTAATAAAATGATCACCAAAGAGAAAATGCCATGATCTTTTATCAGATTCTCTTAACTAATTCTTAAACAAAATGTATGGAGATCAGTTTGGAGAATTTGTATGTGGATATTGGGGCTCAATGGGTTTAATCATACCTCCCCAGTGATGCCCTTCTTTCCTACTCTGCTTGATACAGGATCAATTCCAAGCCAGTCATCTCGACGGATCAATGCAGTTGATGGATCCAAACCTTTATATCCCAATCCATGCTTGTTGTCTTTCGGAGTAAAAGTAAAGGCATCAGTATCTTTTGGAGCAAAGAGAAGACCAACAGCAAAAATATCTTCTTCTTCCTGATTATGGTCCGTTGCTTGGGATGGAAGCCCAGGTGGAAGGGAACAACCATAAACCTGAAGAGAAAGCTATTGTCATGCTTCTTGTGGGTAGTAATAACATGAGAATAACCAGAGTATGGGATTTTAATGAAAAAAAAAATCAAAACTTAACAAAGAGCAGATGGCTCGAATAAAAATCCAAAACCATGGTCATGGCTCGAATAAAAATCCAAAACCATGGTCTTGCAAAAAAAGTTCTTTAAAAAGCTTGGAATTTTAAAACTTTTTTAAAGTAAACAATGTTATCAATCTTCATATTTTAATTAGGAATAGTTCTTCTGCTATCTGAATTAAAAATTTATGGCTCATCAGCTTTTTGAGGCAATCAGTGCCTCTCCAGTTTTTGTTGGATGATAGTTTGAGTGAGCTCAAGACTGCATTAGTTACTCTGGTTCGCCGAAAAAAAGAATGATAATAATGCAATTTATTTGAATGTTAATATACTAAGCACGAAAGTACTAATTGATGGCACTACTTTTACATCTCCTACTGGAGACTGGAAAGACGACTATTTTTTTCTCAGTTATTTCTGAGTACTTGTCCATTCCCAGGAATCGAACCCTCAACCTTCCGCTCTGTAGTCAAGTGCTCCACTGACTAAGCTAGTCCAGCCACTGTAATTGAATTTATTGAACTTACAAATACAAGAATTGAACACGAAGAGCGAAAAGTGAAAAACATAAGCTCAACATTATAATTACCTTTTTCTTTGATCTTCTCTCACGAGGTCCAATTCCTTGCCCCTCCTTCCAACCCATCTTCTTCAACAGTTCAACACCGACAGACATTTTCACTGGAAGGACAAGATCCTGTAACACGGGTTCGCCAGGAATAACTCTTAGTGCGTCATCCGCTTCTACGACCCGTTTACGGCTTTGAGGCTCTCGGTCCACTACCGAGAACTTTTCCTTTGTCGTGATTCCTTTGGGAGCGATTCCAAACTCTCCAATGTCTTCTTCATCCATAAAATCTTCAGGTCTCTGCGCTCTTTGTTCCATTTTTTTCGATCGTGATGACACGAAAGTTGAAGGTTGCCATCCTTCTTTCGTGCCAACCGTGTTAAAATAACCAGCTGAAAATCCGCCGGTAAAGGCGCCATGGAATCGCCGTCTTCCTTCAGTATCGGTAACAATTTGCTCATGTATTGGAACAGCCTTTTTACGCGGGGCATCTTCTTCCAGAATCTCGAAAGGAGTTCCAAAACTTGCGAACGTATCTTCATCGCTGTCCGCCATCTTGAAAATTGGCTGCGAACGCATGCTGAGATAAAAAAAACCGCTGACCCACCTTCGAGCCTCCTGTTTCGATGAGCTGCTGAGGGACCACTCCCTGCTAGCAGAGCCTTTCTTTCGCTGGCCTCCGAGCAAGCTCTCCATTTGGGCGATATCAAGAAAAGTAGACGCGCAAGCGGCACACGAGAAGAGACGCGAAAGCGGGGGTCCCCTCGCAGCTTCGCGGATGGGTGGTGCGTTCTCGCCAAGTACGCTCCGCTCGCCCAAATAGGAGAGCTTGCTCGCAGGCTATTCTTTCGCTTGCTCGATAGGGTGACAGACAAGAGAGGTTTAAACGGTTTTAAATATCGGACGTCAGTACATGTATTTATAACCTTCATTCTCCAAAGACTATAGCTTAAGAGCTTATCATGCTTCTGTGACCCTCTCGGCTCCCGCCCCTTTTCTCTTAGCTTCCCCTCCTTAGTCCTTTTACGACTGCGAAATATTTGAGCATTGTTGCGTAATTTCCCCCTATTTCTTCCCCCTACCGCTCTTTTAGAACTCTCACCTTCCTTCCCTTCCTCAGCCTCCACCCCTACCCATTCGGCTCCACTTATCTTCCCCTACTAACTGTAGTGACTATCGCACTAATTTTAGTAAGATGTGGACATCAGTTAACTTTCCCTCAAATTACTTGAGATGATTTATTCTGAATAACTTTGCGAGGGAGGGGGAGGGGACTAGTGATTTATTACTGCAGCCACATGTGTGCTTTTTTTCAACTAAAGACAGGTAAAGGTCCATTTTTATCGGAGGCGGCAGTTGTCTCTTCATCTATGCAAGGCGTCCTTTCATAGATCAGACTTTCCCTGAAAGTAAATAAGATGAATATCAGATTCGGCCAGTCCTGAAGAGTACATGCCGGCTACAAACGTTTCAATTCGTTGTCATTAGCGGAGCCACGTGGTTGCCGGAAGCCATGCAGTTAACCGTAACAAGTTTACGCTTGCTTTTCTCCGGCTTGTCCCTGAGCTAAGCGAGTTTATAAAACAGTGTTAGAAACGAAAAGGTAACTTGCGTATTGCAACAAATTTGACGTATGTGTCGATTAAATGACTATAATCTGGCGTTGCTCAACATAAAAATTTGAGTCTGTTGTTTCTAGAGTTAAGTTACTTAGAAAACAATTGCTGCAATATTAGGTCTTAGTTTTACCTGATTCGTCTTCTTTTTCATCCCATTTGTATACACTGTGGTCCTGCCTGACTCTCCTCACCCTTTCTTCTAAACTCTCCGCGACGTCTAAGAGAAAAAATAATGTTAGAAGCGCATTACGCTAGAAAAGTGGAATTAAACTATGCAACTATCAACTTAAGGGAAGCTAACTACCTTCCTTGGACGGCTCCACTTCATATCCTGTTGGTCCAGTCAGTATGCATGCGGATGCCAAAGCAACTTTTTTGAGTTGGGTCTCCAAATTTTTTCCATCCGTAGCCTCGGCCATGTTGTTCACGAAAGCGACGAAGTGTGTTTTCTTCACGCTCTGAAGGATTAGGAATTTGGAATATTAAGACATTGCTACAAACAGCCTGAAGCAATATTCTATGGTCGCAAATTGTCGCGAGAATTAATGAAAATTTATAAAGGTATTTCTACCAGCTGGCCTCAAAGAACCACCCACTAGCCCTATTCTGTACTCTGTCTATTTATCTGGTCAGCTTTTATTATATATAAGCTAAGAGAGGATTTAATCTGGCCCCCTTTTTTCAAAGAATGATTGTAAAAGTTTCTACTGTACTTTCATCGGTTTTTAGGATAGCTACCCAACTTTGAAATGTAGTATATCGGATTTCTTGTAGCCCTTGACCAGCAATACAGCAGAACCTGGATATAACGAAGGGCCTAGCCGACTGGGAAATTTTGTTCGCGGGTTCCTCGTTATATCGAGTTTGTTTTTCATGTTTTTACTATAACTGGGGTAAAGAAAATCGTTCCTTATACCGAGAGCTTAGTTTTATAGAGGTTCACTGTAATAACCTTATGGTCTCGGGTAGTAAAAGTCTTATTAATTTCCAGAGGTGATACAAAGCTTGTGAATAAATTTGGCTTAAAAAGGTGCAGAGATAACAGAGATACTTAGTTTTGACGCGCGTCAAAGGTGTTGTACATTTGATGTACAAAACAAACTCCGTCTCTCTCACCCTTCCGCTTTGCCATGGTTCGCAGTTTTGGTCCAACGTGGTCACACGTACTTTTGACGCGAATCAAAGGCGACCAAATGCTCTGGTTTTTCTTCAGTGAAGCCAGGAGCGTACAAAGAGTGGTGGTCAATTTTTCAAAAGTCCTGTAAACCAGTCAGGCCTAAAGTCAAGTTTTAAAATCAAAATCTGTGGGTTTTAACCCACAAACCAGCTCGAGTGTTTCGTTTTATTGCATCATCATTGCAATTTTGATATTTCGAGAGAGACCATGCAGACAACTGGGCAGTTGGGCAGTGCCCTTTGCCCACTGCAACCACTGCGCGCGTTCTAGGATTTGGGCCCTGGGGACGAGCGAACCTTCATAATGAGCGCGCAAAGAATCAAGGGTATGCGCATAAGCAAACGTTGCTTAGTTACAAACTAAGATGGCGGGCAGGAAAACACGATTCAGTTGTTTTCCATGAATTCTTTGCTTATTCCGCTCCATTTAAAGATTACTAAGAAAGAAATCAGGCTGGTAAGGAAATTACACGACAACTGGGTTTAACTTTTACTTTGAAAGTCAACGATATGAACGAGATAGTCTAAAATTTATGGCAATAATACAGGAGAAACATTTCTGATGTGCACTTGATGAGGAGACTGTCTAGTTTTTGTTTCGTTTTCTGATCCAATTTAATCAAGTTATGATGTAGTTTTTAAAGAAAGAAGAGCTATAAATATGTGGGGGTTGATGGTGCACGGGCGGCAAAACACCGGTAAAATAGGATGGGACATAGGATGAAAATTAGGATGCAAATTAATCGTTCAGAGCCTGATTGATAGTAGCTTTAATAATGCTTGAGGAATTTAAGCTTATTTCAAATTGGTCATGAGAGTACGTGACAAATGTACACTAAAGACTAGAAAGTAAATGAGGTAAACAATGCTGTGAAGTCCTCTCAAAACTATTCAGGGGCACCCAACGAGAATGTAGTTCAAAACCACTTAAACATAGCATTGTTAAACGTATTTTAGTATTTAAACGGTAGATATAGGCATATTTTTATCCCCTAAAAATTTTTCATTTGTTCGGATTTCCTAGCTAAAAGTCTAGTGATCCGAAAATTATAGGGATCAAAACTTACCTTTTCGAAAATCTCAGCCAGAAAAAAGGCTCCCGAAAATTCTAGGCATGACCTTTTTAGAGTAAAAATCCGTTAAAAATGGGCAATTATACCATTTTTTTAGATGTTGGAAAATCCTAGGAGACTAGGCAAGCAAGAAATTTTACGACAAATGTTCTGAAAATTTTAGATCTCAAATTCTCTTCCGAACAGATATTTTCCGAAAATCAACGTTGGGTGCCCCTGAATATTCTTATTCCTAAACGTTAAGGCTATTTAAATTCTTGGAATAGCTTTGATTTCACAAGAATTTTTACCTAGAAGCTTACCCTACCAGTCTGCATATTTGGGTGTACATAAGTACAGTCTGCATTTGTTGCAGACTGTTTTTGAATGGGCTTTACATGTAGGTCATACAAACAGCAAAGGGTTAGTTCTGAGAAGTATTATTTTAACCCTTTAAGTTCCAAGAGCAACCAGCATCAATATTTTCTTCCAACAGTGTCAAAAATTTATCAAGAGAAAAGGTTCTGAGAATTGATGAAGTTATTATCAAAGGGAAAATGTTTTGATCTGTTATCCATTTCTCACAACTAACTCTTCAAGGAAATGTATGTACCGGTAGATTGATCTGGAGAATTTGTACGTAGATGTTGGGGTCTTATAGGGTTAAAATTATGTGTGAACATCATTTAGGTTGTGTCATTTCACCATGTTATCAAGTCTGGATGCAGTGCACATCTCGGCCGTGTTAGAGGACTGTGTAGATCAGTTGGCAATACTTGGTCATATCATGCCAAACTCCCTAGAGGGGAGGCCTGAGGCTGCACAGATTGTGGACGATGAGTTGGGACAAATTCTACAAGACCAAAGGTTCCTTGAGTCTAGATATGAAATGGTAAGATAAATGGTACACTCAAGTTGATTCTGCTGTGGAAAAAATTCTTCTACTTTCCTTTCAAGATTTCAGGATAATTAAATCACAATTGGCCAGTAAATTTTGTGAATGGAAACTATCGGCATCATATTAATACACTTTTTGGAAATGAAAATGACAGATTTGAAAGTTCAAAAACAAATTAATAATAATATTTTACATGATACATACGGTATACATATACGAGATATTATAAATTATCTCCCTTATTGCCTTATTTCCCTTTCAACTTCTTGCTGTTTTCCCAAAGTCCTTTGTGAGGTCCTGTGATTTACATATTTCTTGTAATTATTTATTTTTAACTTAATATTTTATAATGTGAGACATATATTTTTATTGTAGCTAATGGCAAATAAAGATGATCCCAGTTCTACCAACAAGAGTCAGTTAAGGGTGGTGGATGATGGACAGATACAGTCTGTAGCTAGATCACTCCGGGAGAGTACAAATGGTACAATAATATTGTTGATCAGGGTGCAAAGAAAATCATTTTTACAGCTTGCCATGCGGGCAAGCTGAAGCTAGCATTTACTAGTCCAGACATCATTTCAACTAGCCCCAAAAGCTTTTTGACGAGCAGAATTGATTTCACAGTTCTTCTGTTATTCGAATTCCTCTAAAAACGTCACTTGCCCGTTGGGCAAGTGAAAAACAGAATTCACTAGCCCGATAGCAAAATCCACTAGCCCCAGGCTATCAGACACTACTTTCTTTGCATGCTGGTTGATTCATTTTGACTTATTCATTACATGCCATTCTCCTGAAACCTCAATGTTCCTCATTTTATCACCATGTCCAGCTGAATTTTATAGATTTCCTGCTCCCAAACACACTTATAAAATATTCTCTCCTCGTTGAAGAGTTGAAACTCCTAAAATGCAGCCTATATGTTACCAAATAATGCAACCAATAATTATTAGAATATCTTAGTACACCTAAACTGGCTAATTAGACTTTTTTATTCTTTCTTTAATGCCTGAACAGCCCTAAACAGAAGTTTCAGACAAAATCCATTGACAAGTGACAGCCTCTCAAAAATTCAAGCAGACAGGTACTTATAACATAATTTTTCCAGTTATTTAAAACAGTGAAAAAAGGCCCCAAGTGACTCAATATCTAATACCAAAAATTATTCTACTTTTGATTATACAAGGTAACTGGAAGGAGAATCTAGCATTTTGTCAGAAGGCAATAGGGCTTTATTGCAAGCACCCCTTTCAACATTATTTAATGTAAGTTTAAGTTTTAAGAAAACAGGGGTCTCAACAAACGTTTTGATTCCCTAGCCTAACTGTTTTGTTTGCTCAAGGTAAGACTAAATAGACTGAATGGAAAGTTTCACTACAATTAGAGCCAAAGTATGTGCCACCAAGTCACAAATTTTTTATCAACTGGTATAAATTGTTGCAAATACCCCTTTGGGTTTGTAGTAAATATGTGAAAGTAATTTACATGTAGGTTACTTTTATAAAACTATAATTTAACCTGCACAGAAAATTTCTTCAAGACATAATGGAAGAAACCTTGGATGAATTTGTCTCTAGCAAATCATTTGATGCCCTTCTTAGAGCTGTTAATACAGAGAAAGAAAAGAAAGCTGGTCTTCAACAAACCATACTCAAGTAAGTCGATATTGATATTTTATAAATGGCAAAATTTGTTTGACCATGAAAAATGAGCCACTGTTTTAGATTATCTGACAACAATATTTTTTCACTTTGGGGGGGGAGGACACAACTACCCCAGGTAGGCACTGGGAAAGGTACCACTTCACCCTCTTCACTTTTTGAGTTGAAGTTTTTAGAGACCTTTAGATTCTAAGACGAGTATGACTATGAGTATGAGATTTTCTCAATAGTAAGTAGTGCTCGCGCGTGAACCAGCGTCACAATTTTTGGCAGGAAAACATGGTAGCCGTCATCATTCTACTATGAGTTTTAGCGAGAATGTCGAAGGTGCGGAAACAAGTTATCAAATGTTAGAAGTTTGATCATTTTGCGATTGGGAGAGGGTGTAACCTCCTTCATCAACCGTAACAGTGGTAAATATTGAAAAATGGTAAAATGAAGCTTTCTGGGGAGTCTATATTTTGAGAATACGCAAAAAAAATTTAAGTCAAATCTCATTCTCATAGTCGTTCTCGTCCCGTAATCAAAAGGTCTCTATTATTGCGGATGAGAAGAGGAGCCCTCAATCCTAATTTCTAGGTTGCTATGATAAATGCACGGTAAGTATATAGCCAGCTTCGGTTAGACTTTCACTAAGAATGAATGGAAAGCACAGAATGCAAGCTGATCATGCTTGTTTGGACCTTCTATCTCTTGTAATCTGATCGCCCCTGTTTTGACTATCTATCGTGTGAAACTTATGCAAAGCACAGAGTTGGAGCAAAAAGGTTTTGACATTCGATCATTGTCGTCAGCACTCTCGGTTATTACAAGGTTTTATTATTGAGTGGTGACAGGGAAAATACATGCGATTTGCAAGATGGTGAAAACATTTTTCTCTACAAGCATTATTCAAAGAAGAGTGGGTAGTGCTCTTGCTGACTATAAAGTTCATTTGTATGGACATAATTTTCATATTTGTGTCCTTTATGTAGGGAGGAAGAGAGTCGCAGACTTGTGAAGAGTCTACAAAGACAACTTATAGAAGTAAAAAGAGAAAAAGAGAGTGAAATTCAGGTAAGTCAAGTTTACTTACAATACACAGCCCAAATGTGCATTCACACTATTACATTCAAAACTAATGAAATTTATTTAATAAATATTAAGTTAAATAATAAAAACCAAGAAATAAATAAAATAGAATAAGTGAAGTAAATAATAATTCCTAGCGGAGTGAGGCTCAAAGGACCGAGTTAATGCTGGGTCAATAAATTTTTTGGAAACTTGTGTCATTCGTGGATGTAACTCCTGATCAGACCACCCACCAGAATAAAAAACTGGCAAACTGAACTGGCAAATGCTAGCTGTTTTTAGCTCAGATGATTGCATCATTGAGCTGGTAGCAACATTGAGCTGGTAGCCTGCGCAGCACTCAGGAACAAAATTTGTTTTGGTCAGTTTTTATCGAGCGTGCAGGGGGAAACACACAAGGGTGAGTCCTTGAAATTACTCCCCTTGCCCTGAAAAAACTGGCGCCTGCTACACAGGCTATTGAGCTGGTTGCCCTATCTTTTTATCACTTGTTGTCTCATTTGAGTGGATGGTGACGAATCCGCACTGAGCATGCTTAGAAACAGGTTGGGGACAAATAAATCCCGGTGGTGTGGTCTGTCTGTCTTCAGTAAGTTGTATAACAGGAAATGGTGAGTGGTATGAGCCCACAGTAGTTTGTACCAGCTCTAATGGTGTCTCCATTTCCTAGGCAGTGAAGTCCAAGGTCAAATTTCAAACTTCACATGTGATGGACCCGATACTATAGAGCGTTTTCACTCACGTGGTCAGCATGTATGCCAATTTATTGGAACAAAAGAAAGCATTTGCATAAGAAAAGAGTTCAAATCCCACGGGACTGGTTTGGGACACCAACATGGCTGCCGTTTTATTGTTTTGGGACACCAACATGGCCACCGCACATGACGTCACGTGAAAACACTCTATAGTGCAAAGAACTTAGCCTATGAGCAAGCTATCCCTTTGGGGAGAGATGAGAAGTCACACAGAGCAACAAGCCAAAGGAGACACTCCTCGCAGCTTGCTTTGTTTGCCCAAAGAGGAGAGCTTGCTCGCATGCTAGAAAAACTGAAAAAAATAGATTTTGCTCATGAGCGTGAAGTTAGTCACATGTTATGATCCAGACATAAGTAATAAGAAGAATTAATATTTTAAAAGCACAGGTGACCCAAGCTGGAAATATGACCATCACACAACTTAAACTTTTTATCTAAATCTTTTCATATTCGTAGGCTACAGAAACAATCGTTTTTTCACTATGCAGATCCTTATATTTCAAACGGTACACATCAGTGCCGATGGTCACATTTTGAGCTTGGGGAATCTGTGTTTAAAGCAGCAAATATAATAAAACAAGGAGCAGAAGATGGGGTACTCATTGTGTCACAAATGTGGGATGGAGACTTGCACTTTTCTCTGCCCCACGCTTATGAAATGATGATAACTAATTTTTTTAATCACATTGCAGCAACGAAATGAAATGATTGCTCACCTCAAGGATCAGCTTCAAGAAATGAAAGCTAAAACCAGCATGGAAGGAAAATACATCAAGAAAGATGCAGAGGTATTGTTAAAGTGGGCTGAAGTCATTATGGGGTGTGTTTACCCATAAACAAAATCCTCCTGTAGAATTAGGAATGAGATATCAAAAACTGCCCACCTACCCCTCCCTCAAGCCAACTTAAACATTTGCTTTTCACTTAGGGCCAATTGTTGACTCAGGGGAGGGGTAGTCCAAATTGTGGTGATTTTGCAGGCATATCATTAGAACTTGGAAAAGTTGGCCTAATCTGTTCAAGGTTCAATCCATGTCAATCCTTGCCATCCGTTGTAACAGACGACAGCAAACAGTTGAAGTGCCTAAATGTAGTCTTAAATAACAAAATTGGACCATTCACGGTTTGGAATTCAGTTGATAACAAAAAAGGTTTTAGCTTTGTAACAAAGATAGCAAATAGCTTGAAAAAGCCCCTTTAAATTCCACTTTGCTTAACGTTTGCAATTTCAGAAAAAACTGCTGTTTTGGGAGTGATGGACCATTTACCAATTTAAAAAGACTTGGTTGTGAGGCTTTTAAAGGCGAATAACTTTAAACTTTTTGTTACGTAAGCCACAAGGACCCTAACATACATGTAGAAAGTATTTTTTCTTCATTGTAGTAGGTTTCGTCCATTGATACACTGAGTAGCCTGTGTACAGACCCCCCCCCCCCCCCCCCTCATGAAAAGTGAGAGGGGCCCTTCTCCGATTTTTCCTGAGGGGAGGGGGGTCTGTACACAGGCTATACACTGAGCAAGTTGTGGTTTCTTGGTTGGAGCACGTGCCTCACTTACTAAGAAAAGTGCGCTGCTTGTTTACCCGGGCGATTTTTCGTGCGACTTTTGCGGCGATTTCTTGGCGATATTCCTTTCTTTATGCGGCTGCTACTTCTTGCAAAGATTGCGGAAAAGCTGTGATAAATTTTAACGTTGTGTGAAATAGGAAAAAATCAACAACAAGTAAACAAACTAAAACAAAAAAATGTAGGTGGAAAAGTTTTAAACGTACTGAGGTCGTGGAATGTGCAATGCTGGGATATTTCATTTTGGTTTTCCCCCTGTCTTTAGGTTCGTGTCAGCTGCACGCAAAAGCGATGCCAACAAGGAGAAAATACGTTGAAGGAAGATCTTGAGGTGAGTTTGGGGGGTGGGTACAGTTTAGATGGGTAAGAGTAGGAACTTAAGCAACGACGAGGGCGACGGCAG
>OZ037783.1:33958669-33993669 GCA_964035525.1 Porites cylindrica
TATGTTTTGAAGTAAAGTACAATGCATTGGCATATACAATTTATTGTGTAACATACCGTATACACGACATGAACTGTTGCGTTACAATAGTCCATTCTTAGAAGTTTTACCGGCAGATTCATGGAAAGCATTCGTAGAAATCAGATGATAACTGCCGATTTGCCAGTTCATGTAAGTTTACCAGGTATTTGGCAGTCTTTCACATCGATATGCCCCGAAAGGAGAAATAAAATTGATAACTTTTCACCGTATGAATGTCAAATTTGTTGGATCAATATATTCGCGATAACATCGCAAAACAATCACAATAAAACGGCCCATGTGTTTTTTTTAAAGTCCCAACCTCCTCTCAAGATCAGCAACGAACGCCTTGTAAGAAAAGCACTCGGCTTCTTCGCTTTATTACTGCTTTTCTTTGGCTACGAAAAATGTTTTTGTATTTTGATCTTTCATATTTTGATGCTTATTCAAAACAAGTGATGTATTGGGCGAAAAAGGGAAAAACCCTCAACTCGAACGCAGATAAATTTCTATATAACAACCAGCAATTAATTCTGTAACGCGTAGGTTTGTTATTGAAAAACTGAAGCCCCCCAAAAATTACTCGCCCGGACAAGTTTTGCTTACCGTGCAAAAAAGGAAATAAGGGGAAATTTCAGTTTTGATACGAAAATTTTGGCTGTTAAAAGTATATTTACACACAACGTTAGTAAAGTTTTTCTTTCCTAAGCGTGATTCAGATTTTATAAAGAAGTACTTGATGCATAAAAATGTAGACATTCGAAACCTCTTAAAAGGAGCGATACTGCCGAATGATAGAAATGTGAGATCATTATGGAAAAGTAATTATTGTGAAATTCTAGATTGCAGTGACTTTCTTTAAAGGTTACCGATGAATTTATATTACGTATATTATGGGAATTATAATTGCTTTGCTCGGTGTCTATTTCAGTATTAATAAGGATTGAAATTTTATAACACTGCACGCTTCTAATTAGGAATTCATTTTCCCTGAATTTTGCTGATGGTAAAGGGAATTTTTTCTTTAATGATTGTGCATTTTTTCATGCAAATCAAAAATGTGATCAATAAAGGTTATATTTGTTCCTATAACATAAAACCGCTACGTACAGTGATTTATCAATATAGTTAAGTACAAAATAGTAAACAAGACTAATAAAGCAAGAAAAAAGCCAATCGTGAAACTTAAACCACTTTATTTAAGAACACATCATACTTTACAGATATGTGTTTAACTTAAAAACGTTGCAGAACGCAAGCTTTTCAAGAAAAAAAAAACATACGTAACTAAAGACAGAAAGGATGAATTACGTCATTCATGCCGACTGAAAAAGTCCCGCGCGCTTGCTAGCAATTTATAGATACTGTTTCTTGATGACAAGTTGAATATAACAAAATACTTCTCTCTTTACGATAACTTGTGGCAGATGTCGAATATTTTCAACGAGAGCGAAAGTTTAGGTAATTGACCATAACAACACATGTGAGGTTTTCATTTTCGACTCGTTTCCTCTGAGTTTGCTAAAGGATGGCTGATCTGCATGTCAACAGCAAAAAATGTTTTACTCGGTTTAGGGAAAAACGTCCTCTTGACCTGGCAGAGCTGTCTATTCTCAGATAACTTTATCCTTGATCGTAGGATCCTAATTCAGCATCTCAACTGGGATGTCTTGTTTGTTCGTCATTCTGAAAGACGTAAATACATAGCGATGTTAGATGTTGTGTTAAGAATATATTAAATGAAAGTCTAGAGAAAATGGCGCCAAAGAAATGTTTAGGATAAGAAAAATAAATAAATAAAATTTTCGCCAATTTTAATACAAGATGCACTAGACAATTTATAGAATATGCAGTCACAGCAAAATTTTATCTCGAGTGATTTACATTTTGTTGTATCGTTTACTCGAAAATTGTTCTATTGCTTCGTTTTATCTTGAGTGATTTACATTTTGTTGTATCGTTTACTCGAAAATATTTCTCTTGCTTCGCTCATACCTTTTTGCATATATTATTGTATATCGTTGTGTAAGAGTGAGCTACTACTAAGAGAGACCAATCAAATGAAAAATACAAATCGAGTATAAAGTCAAACGGTACCTGAAGAATCTTCTTCGTCGTCGTTTACTTCTTCGAAGGAAAATTTCGGTTCGTGGTCCGCATCTTTCTTCGCCACGTGTTCTTCTGAGGAGAAGGATAAATTCGATTTAGTACATGACCACAAGACAAAACGCGAGAAGAAACTTTAAAGTCAACAGGCCTAAAATCTTACCACTGTTGAACGGTGCGTCGCGGCTTTGGTTTGCCCTTGGTCCGGTTAACAGGCAAGCGAATGAAAAGGCTATAGCCTGGTATTTCTCGTCTTCAGGCTTTCCCTCTAACAGCTTCTTAACAATGGGATCCATCACGTTCTGTTTTACGAGCGAGAATGGCGATTCACTGACGGGACCAAAATTTAAACGCTGAGTACCAGGGAAAATTCCCAGACAGATGAAAACTATGACCTAATAGTCACGAGTGATCGGTTTGTTTGGCGTTGCGTGGGGCTTTTTGCGGGATTGAAAGTGCTTGGGAGGCAGAACGCAAGGGAAAAAGCCCTGCCAATCGACAATAATACCAGCAGATGGGCACGTCCAATCAGGTTGCTTGACAAAGCATGGGTGGTTTTCCTTTATAAGGGTATTTTTAGCTTAATATAGCATCCAATCACCTCGTGTCAACTAATGAAGCTGGTGAAAACGTGCTCGAAACTGAAATAATCTTAGTAGGAAAACAAACAGGGATAACTCCCTTTTGACACGGAATGATTAACAAGCACGAAAGCAGGGTTTCCCAAGCTATGAAACTGAAGTTTAAATAAAAAAATTTGGGACAAGCACCTTTTTCAGTCACTCGTAACGTTCTTAGTAAAGTGCGCAACGCTATTCTGGACTCACAACAGGCGCAAAAGGCGATGAATTTTGGTCAAAACATCATTTCGTGATGTTTCGTACAGACAGTGCTTTCAAAACATCCTGTTGTGTGGTAAGTCAAAGCTGCCCAAAGCAATGTTTGTCGCTGTGGTCAATAGACTGACGCAAATAGTTTGACAATTTGCCAATACATGAAAGTGCTTGCAAAGCAAGGCGCTAAAAATGCTTTTAAAGCAGTTATTAGATCGCGTCGGAAGTATTAGAACGTGCTTTGGCGCATTTTTACACAAAACACGCCACACAATGCGAGCAAAGTTAATCAATATCTCATTGCGGGAGATGGAAAAGGGACCCCTGAAATAGATTGTCAAGGATTAGAACCAGCTATAATGTGCTGATGATTGACAGCCGAACAAAACAGTAGCCCGCGCCTAGAAAAGCAACAGAGACAAGCTTCGATCTTTCCGCTTCATAAAGACAAGGCAACCACTTTTGAGCATAGTCGCGTATCACGAGTTTTAAAAAATGTGCGCTACCCGTGCACGATCGTTGGAGAAAGATTCGCCGATTGTCGATAGAATATTCGATCGATCGATGGAACGTTTGATCAGCGATAATTTGATCAGAAGGGAATGCCCCTTGGATGATTTTTTTCCCGCGACACTTAACAAAGGAGATTGTTAGATACCATGGCGCGTTAACAAGAAAACGATGCGCGTACGGATGGAATTTCTGGTTATTTCAATTGATACACGGCGCACAGGCAAGGTAAGCCATGGTCATCAATCTTTACCTTGTTTAGGTAAGAAAATAACTTTGCAAATGCTTCTCACTTGATTATTCTCCTACTTTCCTAGACATGGCGAGGACTATGATGTAATTTGCCCATTTTGAGGTAAGGATCACGTGGACAGCAAAATCAGCGTCAGTACAATTCTAACTAAATATGTAACGCTAAAAAAACGCTTAGTTGGCGCGCTTGACACTATAAATACGCTACCTGTTTCTCCTAACACTTATACTGAGATAGACATTTTCTACTCAAATACTACACACCTTTGTCAGAGACGAAAAACACTATAAGCACAATCAACTATGTCGGGACGACCCGGTGCTAAAGGAAACACCAGCCAAGATTCGGGATATGTGTACTATCAATACAGCCAACAAACCTCCAGTTACACTTCAACTCAACGAAATCCATACACGAACAGTTCATCCAACCGTTATCCTAACAATGGATATCCTAACTGTTACACAAACACCCAGAATTCGGGACAGCGAGGGAGAAACAGAGGAAGTAAGCTGAATTTCTTTGAGTTCAAAGACGTTCCTCGACTTTGAAACAATCGTTTGAAACAATCGTTTTAATCGTTTTCTTTTCTTTTACAGCGTATAATGACGACTGTACTCTGCAATGAAGAGAGAAGGTAAACGAAATTTTCTATCTATAAGAATCAACAAGATGATAAAACTCGTTTGTCCTCTTTCCGTCTTTGACATGACGCACTCGCGCGACATCTTAAAAACTACACTTACACATTTAAATTGTAATTTATAGTTCACTGTACAATGAACGCGTTCAGTAAAAACTTTTTACCGGTTTATAGTACAGAATACAAAGGATTTTCTAGGATTTGCTTTGTTGTCCGTCAAGATGCATGACCATGTAAATCCGATGTGATGCGCGCGCCGCGCTGCGCCGCGCTTACTATAACCACCCATATTCACGCCATTGTGATCATCTGAGGTATCACAGAGAGCACACGAAAGGCAAAAGAACGGTCGATTACCTTTGATAAAGACTTGCGATGCCACCAAAGGGACCCAGGGGAAGTCAACCCACTGACGTTGGTTATCCACGGTCAGGGCCACGATATGATGATCGGCCCAGGACGAATGGTGATTGTTTAATGTCCATTATTGCAGAAACCCTTTAGTGTCAAATGCTTCGTGGTGAACAATCTGACTGTTTTTCTTGCTCTGTTTCAGCATGTTGCATAATACTTTAAAGATTTAAGGTAAGGCGAGGTTTCTATCTTTTTCAAAAAACTGCTTGACAGCGATGCAGAGAAAAGGTAAATTAACTCGCCGACACTGCGCAATACCTTCTAGCTGAAGCAACATCATGTGCGAGAACCAAAAACCACATAAAATATTTTAACAAAATAATTCAAAAACTCATTTTGTTAAAAGCAATAGATGGGTGGGAGCACATTTTACCAGCACAAAGTAGAAATCATAAGCATCTCGCTGGAACTAGCGTATTTTAGTTTTTAGTGGCAAGTCGACATGCTTTGTCAGCAAAACTTGATTTCGCCTATTGATTAATCAGACGCGCTCCTTGTGCAATTTGTGAGACGCGAGTATGACAGCAGTTCATGGCCAACATATAATTTTAATAATCTTGAACTGTCGAAACGAACATCAAATAACTTTTTGTTCAATAACCAAACCGTCCATTGCTTTCACAACAAACTAAGGACGCTGAGTAACCTGAGACTCAGCGCCTCGCCAACTGCTCGAACTGCTTATCCGTGTTGACCATTCACTAGGATTTGTTCCGCTTTTAGAAACATCTAACACTCTTTTTACTGCTCCCTGTTTCAGCGTGCAGTGGACAACGGAGTGTATCGTAGTAACAGGTAACTTTAATTTCATGTCTTTTATCTGTTTCTATAACAGTCAGATCAAAATGGCGTGCTTAACAGGGAACTTTCGAACTGTCATAAAATTTGTTTTAAAACCATTTTTGATAAATGAAATAATCTCAGAATGGTGTTGCTTAAGTCATGTTATTTCACTCACAATGTTCGTTAAAACATCTTACAGAGTGAGAAGAAATACGCTTTCGTCAAGTTATTATTCACCAAGAAAGTTTACGATGATGCGCCCACGAGGTCATCATAGAACAAAACCGAAAGCAATCACCCACGCCTTTGGGAGAATTAAATTTTACAATTTGCTATAACCAACAACTGCTAGAGGCCCAATTAAACGTTTCAAATGTTTCAACAACTTATCGACGAAGAACATTTGTCAACCAAAATGTGCTTACGAAGCACCTTCATAAAACATTCGCCATTCAATCAAGGGCATGTTTTGGCGTACAGTCAAGTATAACGAGACTATTCAAATTGATTAGGGGGAAACTTCGACAATATAGTCATCTTGAATTCCTGGTATGTTTGATCGTGTTTTTGTGTTGTTAATAGTGGTCAAAAAATATATTTTATTCCAAGATCGAAGATGTATAATTTCACGTGTCATAGTTGACATTCTAAACATTGCAAATTTAGATCTACTGTTCTTAACCAAGCGAATTTTACCTTCTAAGCCAGTTCAAATTAAAATCGTTATTATATATAGCGACATTCATGTAATAACACCACAAAGTGACGTGGGGTTCACTTTTAAACTACTAGTAACGTTGAATGAAATGATCGTTACTACTGTCGTACACTTGCAAGAAATTGTCTAAATTGCACGTTGTGTACGTTATGCACGTGAGTTCGTTTCTCAATGTGATATGTGGAGGTTAGACGTCTTCCAATTTTACTAAAACTTCCAATTTAAGGCTCTCCCTTAGCGCGTTTCTTTTATTTAAGCGCACCAAACGAACGGACATTAATGCTCTCAACTCCTCTTGCAGATCTGTTAGATGTGCTTTGTGTGTAAAGTAACAAGATGGGAGTTGAGCCAACCTTACTGACGCCAAAGATTGTGTTATATATATTTTTTCTGCCTTCTCGTGTCATTTTGCGTTCTCTAAGTTAGAATTTACACTGAAGAAAACCACTTTCAATTGATGTATGTTTCCAATACGCATAAAAACCGGTGTATTAGTATGTTGCATAAGATATTATTGTGAAATAAGCTTTTGTTAGTGATGTCACTTTCTAAAAGGTTTGGCCGGTTGATTTTGGGATGTTACTGTTTTAAAACCAATTAGTATCACTGTTGTACTAGGGTAATTTGCGTCGAGTTATATATTAAAAACGTGAAAAAATGTCAATAAGTGTACTTTGTCTCTTCCGCCAAGATGAGCATCATCCGAATAAAAGGGATATAAAAGATACAAAATGCGCGCCAAACAGGTACTGCGTTTAACAATAATGACACGTGAGGTCCTCAATAACGCAATAGTTTCCTCGAGAAAGGGAAGAAAATCAAGATAAGGCGCACAAAAAAGACAGCGCTAAATTACAAAAACTTGCGTTGTGCTGTGCGTAAAGTAAGAACCCGCCGCATGGTTTAAATTTCACATCTTTCTTAGTATTCTCTCAAATTTTCACAGTGCATTGACGCGGTAACCTAATTGCCCTTTTCCCAACTAAAGAACACAGCACGCGACCAAAACCCAAAATCTTTGAAGACTGAAAGCATGGGTGATGAAAGGATGTTCGGCAAATAAGAACGCACTCAGCAGTTGAGCTTGGAAAAATTAACGTCTCAAAAAAGCGCTGGTTATTTATGGTGCGCAACTGGCCGATTATATTTAACTTTAAGTAGTGAATAACGTGAATGTAACAGTTCCCACACGTGATACATTCCTGCAAGTTGCAAGTGCCCGAAAATGCTCTATTGGCGAAAAATAACCATATTCACTTACAGTAATGAATTATCGACTCCTTAAAACGCTTTGCTGGCGCAAATGGCGGATTATGCCGCGTCAAAATTACTGTGGACACCCAAAACTGCTTTACAAGCACATTTTTGTTATGATTTGACAAGTAATACCACCCACCATCAACTGCTAATCGTGGTCTAGATGGAAATAAACAGAGCGCGCTTAAAATAAACCAATGCGCGTCATACATAATATGCTGACAGGTGAATAGAACGTAGTTTTCAGACAAAAGTGGTCTGATACCTTTGCGGTTTAGAGACGATTTCATTAAGAAAGGCAACCAAAACGATGGCGCACACATAAAACTCGTAAAAAAATATTCCGCTTCCTGTTGGCGCAAAAATATCATAATGCAAGAGACCGTTTATGTGATACTTGGCAGTTGTTCAAACGTTTGAGTGGTAAATGTCGCCTCTCCAAGCGCCACGTGTTATGGAAATCAGCGAAGCGTATGGCGCGTTTAACTTGCTGACACGCAATCCTGTCAAAAGACATCAAATATCTTCACATATTTTGGCCACTTGACAAGGGAATTTAACCTTCGATAAAAATCAAGGGAGGTAAGATAATTGCAGGCTGTTTATTCTGGTTTTATATAACAGTTAAAATCGACGCGCAAAGCAGTGTTTCTAGGTGTCAGTCAGTGAAGGGTAATTCCCTTCGTCAGCGCCTTGTCCTATAAGACGAAAGCGAGTGCAATTTGTATTTATTAGCGCACGCAAGACGAACATTATACTTGACTCGTAAAACACTGAAAATGCCTGGTGGGGGATCGAAGGGAAATTCCAGTAACGACAGCGATTACCAGAAGAATAACTGCAACGACTGTAAGTTAAATAATTCAAAATTTATTTTTTGATTTGCGAAGAGTATAATCTCCCTTTTCCTCTCTATTTCAGCGTCGTGCATTATATTGCGAAGACCAAAGGTAAGGCAAAGGTTTATTTGTTCCAAAACGTTCTCTTTACGCTAAATTGATCCATGATATGATCGAAAATAATCTTTAATGTAGACTACGAAACTCAAAGGAAACTTTTAGTAACACAGGATTCATCCCATAGATTGCGCCAGTTTCTACTCGACAACAGTATTGCCAAAAAGCCCATCAGACGCAGACGCGGATCAGACGCGGATGCAACTTAAGTTCCTATCGAACAAAGGACACACTTTTAGAAAGTGATGTCACAAAAACCCGTAGGTGCGCATGTCATGACACGCAGGTGTAGAAGTAGTTTAAGCAATGTAAGTGTAATCAGATTTGCTTTAACAGTCGAAGAGAAGAGAAGTAAGAAAAAATCAAATTGCGTTTTGGACAATTTACAATGGAGCCAACAGGAACAGGGATAAGCTCCGGTGCAACAGGGGGTAGCTCCGATGATGTTACGTATCCTGATCCAGATAAAAAGAAGTGTAAGTTCTACTGCTGCGTTTCGAATCAGTCAAGGGATTCTATCGATATGCCTTGCTTTAGTTACTTGCAAACTATCTGATATTCCTTCTTCTTTGCTTTATTTCAGGGTACTCCAAGTGCTGTATACTGTAAAAGGAAGATAACTGAAGTTTAAGGTACTTTTCCTTAGGACCGTTTTCATTACACAACAGAGGACTGTTGCTATAGAAATATTCGTGAAATGAAGAGAGAAAGAGAAAGTAAAAACGAATAGGCTTTTTTAAGTGAAACTGATGCGCCCACTAGGCGACAGTACAACAAATCCAAAAGCCACGAATCTCGCCTTAACTTCGTCATTTGCCATTGCTTAAAACTGATACACGATAGATAAGCTATTCGCTTGTTTCGACAACTAACGAACGAAGGACATCTATCAACCAAAATGTGCTTACGAAGCATCCTTATAACACACCTTGTAATTACAATGAGCGCATGGTGTGGCGCGCAAGACTGTTGAAATCAATCGAGAAAATAACCTTCGGCAAAGGTCAATGTTTGAGCCTCCGATCGTATTTAAACCTCTATCGAATCCACCAAACAAACATGGAGGACACACTTTTTCACAATGCACGACAAACGTTCTTAGACTTATTTCTGTTTTAAATCTTTTTCTTGCCGAGTCTAAGACTCTGGTGTGTGACTTGAGGTTGCCTGTTTTAAAACATTATACATTGGACCATAACAAAGTAACATGTATTTTTTTTGTTTCCCTTGCAGAAGTAGTAGAGTGAAAGTAGAGTTTAACAAGATGGGCACCCAAGAGCAGTGAAATCAACCTTGCTGAAACTAATAGACTTTTACAGATATAGTTGTGTTATAGTTAAAATTGTGTTAAATTATTCTTAAAAGAGAAGTATTTTGATTTCCCTTAGCAGTACGCACTCAAATGGAGAATACAAGAACCTTTTGACATTGATCTTGGCTTGTAATTTAGGTTGCTTTACGCTGTAACACCGATTTCGAAAACCAACGAATGTTAATTTGCACATGTGGAAAATTAAGGCGATTTATGCAATTATTAAAAATATGGAAATTGAAATCATGTCTCGTCTCGTCCATTCACTGTACAACATGGATATAGTCAAACAAACGGAATAAGGCAATTGTACCCCCAATTTTAAGAAGACAAATGCACGCAAATAAAATGCGCGCAAGGCAGTATCTGAGTATTAACAAGAATACATGATTACCTTCAATAACACAATACTCCGCATGCGACTTAAAACCTTCACAATAAGATAACGACCGAATAAACACACCGTGACAAGGTTTTTACAGTCGATATGAGCTTGTGTTTCAGAGAAAATCAGGGAACTATGTAAACTGACACTTGCATTAGGTAAAAGGCGACTCCGCTACGAGAGTTCAACATATTCATCTCCTGTTCTCCTACCAATATTTAAAAAAAAATGCCTACTCCAGAAAAAATAGCACCCCACCGAAACGCGCCCGATTAAAGGTTATTCAACAATAAATAACCCTGATGCGTCATTACGCAATTAACAATAGACAACTTATGGAAATGCAGCGGTGATGTATGATGCGCACTTAACATATGGTTTCGCCGTCTTCGAATAAAAAAAGCGTAAACTCCTAGGCTAAATTTCACGAAAAAAATGACGTGACTATGTTTTACGCATTTAAGACATACAGAATTAAGTAAGCAAATTGCGGACATGATAGTGAGGCCACCCACGATAAATATTCATTATATATATCCTTGCAAGTTGAAGGGGCCTGAAAAGACTCTACGAAAGTATAATATTTCATATACATGATGATGAATTCTCGATTTGTCGAAAACGCTTTGCTGGCGCAAACGGCGGGTTATGTCCCGCGAAAAACGCTGTGGAGAATCGAAACTGCTTTGCAAGCGCATTTTTTGTTATGATTTGACACGCAAACCACAAACCATCTACTGCCAATTACTGTCTGCACGGAAATATATACAGCGCGCCCAAAATAGAACAGTGTGCGTCGCACATAATTTGTTGATAAGTGGAAAGAAAGCATTTTTCCGTAAAGAAGGAGTGTGATTCCTTTGCTGTTTAGAAACTATTTGATCAACAGAGGCAACCAAAGAGATTCCGCGCAGATAAATTTTATAGGCAATGTGTTGCTCCCATTGTTTGCGCTAATACAAGAGAATGTTTGTGTTTATCAGGGAAGGGAAGGTAACTGGAAGCTTATTTTGGTTTTATAAAACAGTCAAAATCGATGCGCAAAGCACTTTTTTCAGCTGTTAGTCCATGAAGGGTAATTCCATTCGTTTGCGCACGGTTATATGAGACAAAAGCAGGTGCAATTTGAATTTATTAGTACAGGTAAGACGAGCACTCGTTAAACACTAAAAATGTCTGATAGTGGAGGGAATGGGAATTCGAGTAACGACAGCGATTACCCGGATAATAAAAGCAACGCCTGTAAGTCAAAAAATTCAAATTCATTGGTTGATTTGTGAAGAGTGTAATCTCACTTTTTCCTCTTCTGCGTCGGAGAATATACTTCAAAGGGGAATGCGTGCCGTTGTCAGAGGTTACTTTTAATACAAAAAGATTCATCCCAAGGATTGCATCATTTTCAACTTGAGACCCTTATGCCCAAAATGCCCATCAGGCGTAGAAATCTCGCTTTGCGCAGCGGTAACTTAAAATCTTTTCGAGCAAATGCGGCACTTTAAAAATATGATGTGGACATGCCTGGTCAGCAAAACGTGATCTCGACCGTCTAAAAATAAATAGCTCTTGGTGCGCAGGTCACGAGAAGCAAGGATAGAAGTGCTGAATCGATTTAACAAACGAAAGGAAAGATAGTAGGAAAAAAATTAAATTGAGTTTTGGACTATTTAGGATGCCACCAAAACCGAAGCAACCCGAAGACGCTGAGTATCCTCCGCCAGAAGATAAGCCACAAAACGTTGCGCAGAGTTGTAAGTTCTACTCCTCTGTTAAGAATCCGTCAAGCGATTCTATTTATATGGCTTGCTTTGGTCATTTGTGAATCATCTGATAATCCTTCTTCTTCGCTTTATTTCAGCGTGGAAAGACAAGTGCAGTATACAGTAACAGAAAGATAACTGTAATTTAAGGTATTTTTTTCCTATAAAATTTATCACCTATATAATTTCAAAATGGCGGGTACCTCAAAGCCTCCGCACACTTTGCTTAGGGACCGTTTTTATTACATAAATTAGCTTAGAGGGCTGTTGCAATAGAAATATTCGTGAAAGGAACACGGCTTTTGTAAAATTTTTAGAGAAAGTGAAAAGGAAAAGGCTTTCTTCGAGTTATAAATCGAACCGATTAAGTTAAACTGATGCGCCCGCTAGGTGACAATATAACAAATTCAAAAGCCACGAATCTCAGTTAAACTTCGTCATTTGCCATTGCTCAAAACTGATACAAGATGGATAAGCTGTTCTATTTGTTTCGACCACGAACCGACGAAAGAAATTTGTCAACTAAAATGTGCTTACGAAGCATCGTTATAACTAAAAGCCATTACAACGAGCACATGGTTTGGCACGACAATTTATTACAAGACCATTAAAATCAATCACGAAACAACTTCGGCAAAGGTCAGTGTTTTAGCTTCTGATGGTATATGAACCTCTTTCGAATCCAAAAAAGAGACATGAATGGCCTTTTTCCCGATCCTCGAACAAACTTTCTTAGACTTATTTTGGTTTTAAATCTTTTTCCTAGTCTAAGACAGTGGTGTGTGATATTAAGGTTGCGTATTTTAAAACATTACATTGTACCACAACAAAATAACATGGATATTCTTTCAATTTCCCTTGTAGAAGTAGTGAAGTGAAAGTAGAGCTTAACAAGATGGGCACCCAAGAGCACTTGAATCAAACTCGCTGAAGCTAGTAGACTGTTAGCAATTTATATTTTTCATCGCCGTGTTATAGTTATTAATGTGTTAATTTGTACGTAAAAGAGCAGTATTTTGCGGCTGTCCCTTCACAGTGCACGCTGAAATGGAGGAAACAATAAGCTTTTAAGCTTGATTCTGGCTTGTAATTTAAGTTGATTTTTGCTGTAACACCGATTTCAAAAAACCAACGAATGTTAATTTGCGCAAGTGTAAAATTAAAGCGATTTATGCAATTATTAAAAAAATGGAAACTGAAATCATGTCTCAAGTCTCGTCCATTTACTCTAGCACGCGGATAGGATATATTCAAACAAGTGAAATAAGGTGTTTGTACACAACTTTTAGAAGACAAATGTGCGTAAATAAAGTGCGCGCAAGTTAGTATCGAGTATTAACAAGAATAAATGATTACGTTCAATAACACAATAATATTTCCCATGCGACTGGGCGCCTTCACAAAAAGATAAAGAGCGAATAAACACCACGTAAAGAGGTTTTTTACAGTCTGTACGAACTTGCGGTTCAGGGAAAATCAGGGAACTATGTAACCTGACACTTACTTTAGGTAAGAGGCGCCTCCGCCACGAGAGTTCAGCATATTGATCTCTTGTTCTCCTACCAATGTTTTAAAAAAATGCATACTCCAGAAAAAACAGCACCCCATCGAAACGGGCGCTAATCATTGACTGCACGGAAATAAAAGCAGCGCGCTTAATATAGAACAATGCGCGTCATGCCTATCTCACATATCATTTGTTGACAGGTGACTTAAGAGCAGAGTCTGATACCTTTGCAGTTTGGAAACGACTTTATCAACAGACAAACCAAAACGAATGCGCACAGATAAATTTGAACAGTAATGCCTTCACCCCCTTTATTGGCAAAAAAATATCACAACTCAAGAGCATGTTTCAAGTGTGATGGGGTCGTCCTTTCAACGTATTATTCCGCTTTTATAAACAATAAGTGCTATGGAAATACGCAAAGAGAACAGCGCGCTTAACTTGCTGACAACCAACGCTACTCACGGGAAATGGCATCGAAGTTTCACACTTTATAAGTGAACCTTACCGACTTTAAAATACAGGGAGGTAAGACAACTATGCGCTGTTTATTTTTGTTTTATACGACCTTTAGAATTGATTCGTAAAGCAATTTCCTCAGCTGTCAATCAGTGAAGGGTAAGCCCCTTACTGCGCACCTTGTCATAAGGCGAAAACGGGTGTCATTTGCATTCATAAGCGTCAGAAAGGCGAAGGTTATACTCAACTCGTAAAACAGAGAAGATGCCTAGTGGAGGAGCTTCTGGAAATTCGAGTAGAGACAGCGGTTACGGCTGTGGTGGCGGTGGCGGCTGTAAGTTGACAAAGTAAAATATAATTTTTCATTTCCCACTAGTAACGACTTGCTTTTGCTCTATTTCAGCATGTTGTTCAGGATGCATTATACTGCGAAGACCAAAGGTAAGACTATGGCTGTCTGATTACAAAACTTTATCTTTCTACTGAGGCACATTTTATCCAAGTTATGTTCAAGAATAATATATAAAGTAGACTCAACAAAACCAGTGCTTTCAGTCAGTGTCGCAGAAACAGTGTAACTTTAAATAGTAAGAGGAGAGTCATTTTTAAAATTGCGCCATTTTCTATTTGAAAACCTCATTGTCAAAATCTCCAGAAACACAACTCTAGCTGTGCGCGTCTGCGACTTGAATGTAGAGACACAATTTAAGACCGCGATGAACCGAAAAACCTAGCGCAAAGGCCAACTGGTTTCGAGTTAACAGTTATGTTAAATCGTTGGCGGAAAAAGCTACGTAAATTTTGAAGGTAAAACTACAAGCTTACCGCGCCATGTCTATAACCAGTTATCTCTTCCGTGTTTCAGTATACAAGGATTGTTTCACGCTCACTCGACGAAGAAAGGGATAAACATGTACTTTAATCAGAAAAAAATTGGCACACCTCCACGATAAAAATCCAAAAGGTAATCATAACATATATGTATCCTAGCTAACATTGGCTTAATACTTAATTTGTGCTTTTATATACGACTTCAAGACCAAAAGGTCTTTGAGAAACAACCCTCTTGATATCTGCTTGCGACGAAACGAAGAAAAACGGTCGTGTACCGACCGAATGATGCTTACGTATATTTGAGAAAGTTATTAGCATGATCCTTCTGTTGCACTATTTCCAGTATCGATCAAAAGTAATGAAGATCTAAAAGTTTTCACGCAACAGCGAGCCTTTACGTCAAGTCATGCGTGTTCTACATTGATGCTGTATGATGTTGTTCTTGGCATATGTCATAAATTTGAAACTTATTCTACTTGAAGAGTCTCAGTGCTATCAATAAATTTTGCGGTGACGTTTCATTTATTACATTATTTATCCTTTTTATGTCACAGGGATTAAGAAGAAAGGAAAAGAAGCGAACAGAAGCAGTGAAATGATGCTAATGTCAGAAGGCAAAAATTTAGGACATAACAATGTCATGAAGAATTATTAGAGAGTAGCTTGATGCGGTTATTGTAGAATTGTAACTTCTCTGTCCGTGTAATAAACATGTTCTAAATCAAATCGTGTGAAGTTCTCTGGGAAGGTTCTGACGTTCGTGTTAAGGATCTTGACTCCTAAAAACAGGCTTGCCTAATGTAACTTCCTTCGCAAAGCATTCTGTTCGATTTTAAATGACATCTTCCGCGCGTTATTCTTCAGGGTTAAACACCCTTATCTCCCTCTCTCTTACCAGTTTCAAGACATGGCTCAAAATGTACCGTTTTGTCTACACCAAGAAAATAGTAACCTAACAACAACCGACGTGTTTGACCGTTATAACGAGCAAGGGTTATTCGACAAATAAGAACCCTGATGCGTTTTAAAAAATGTAAAGGTGATGTGTCATGTGCACCTTCACCTTCTTGAAACAATATGGGGAAATGGAACCCTAAGCTAACTTGGACGACGGGATATAAATGTCCATATTTTTTGACCCAAAGCAGACTTAAACAATGAAGTCAGCAAACTGCGCACATGTCGATAGGAAAGCGCCGGTGAAATAGACCGCGCATGCATCTTGTCGATTTATACGGGCGTTAAAAGCGTGCATTTCGAGGCAAGTACAATATTACATATACATTTACATTCTCAATCCCTTGGAAACGCTTAGATAGCACAAACGGCGGGTTACATCCCGCCAAAAACGTTTTGGAGACTCGAAACTGCTGTAGAAGCGCATTTCTTTGTTATGGTTTGACAAGCAATACCACCCACTACCAACTGATAATCACTATTTGCATGAGATAATGCTCAATCCTGCCTTTCAAAGTCCAAATATGGAAACAAGCAAAGCGTATGGCGCGTTTAACTTCCTGACGCGTAATTCTGTCCAAAACAAAAAAATACGAATATTCTCCGCAAATTCAACACACTTAACCAGCGGATTGTATTTACGGTAAAGATCCAGGGAGGTAAGATAACTAAATACTGTTATTTCGGATTTTTGTAACAGTTAAATCGATGCGTAAAGCGAAACGTAATCTGCAGTTTTTAAACTGTCAATCGCTAATGGGAAATTCCCTTCATCTGCGCTTCGTTCTATAAGAGCAAAACACAGTTCCATTTGTATTCATCAGCAAAGTGAATATTCTACGTTTCTCGCAAATTGCTGAAAATGCCTTGTGGCGGAGCGTGTGGAGGCTCGAGTAAAGACTGCAAATACAAAGATCATCCAAATAGTAAGTTAAGAGTAAATAGTTATTTTCATTATCGCTGTCTTTGACGAGTCTAATCTATTTTTCCTTTCCATTTTCAGAATGGTGCTCGAAAAGGAATTGTATAATACTGCGAAGACCAAAGGTAAGGCAAAGTTTTCTTTCTTTGTTTAAACAGATGCCCATTCGATTCACAATCACTATAAGTACGCTTATGTATAACCTCTTAATCTCGGACGCAATGAGATGTAAGGAAAGCACGACTATTTTTGTTTTTTAACATGAAGTAAGAGAATTACTAAGCGCAGAGCGCCCTTCTTTTATGGATTCCCATACTGCTAAAATGTCTTAGAAACCCACACTTCCCGGATCTGAACGAAGACAGCGCCTCTCTGCAGGTCGGAATCCCCTTCCATAGATGGCAAATCTCGCGCCAAGGTTGACAAATCTTAACAAAAACGATCGAATGAAAAAAAAAAAAAATAGAAACCGCTCAAGTGCTGAAAGCTTTTCCTTCTATTTTCAGCCGGCAAGGATTTCCGCACGATCAGTTGAGGAGAGGTATATATACACATACAAACATAAAGAACGTATTTTACTTGGGGAATTTTTATATTGCAACTAAGATTTGTCAATAAACCAAATCTTCTCGATATATTACAGAAAATGAGAGGAAGAAAGAAAAGGAAGCAAGATGAAGCAGTGAAATTATGTTAATATATTTACAACGTTATGTCCACTCAAGTGATGCGAGCAGTTAGAAGAAAGTAGCTTGTTGCTGTTGTTCATTCCAACTTTGTAATTTCTTTGTCTGTGTATTAAACATGTACGAAATCACACAAGCGAAGTTCACTCGGGTGAGTCTGAATTTCTTGTACAATGTAACCCCTCGACTGAATTGCAATCGTTGGGACTTTCTTTGTTTACTCCGAGAAAATGATGAGACACCCCGCCATTTCCCTTGAATGACAACGTATTCCTCTGCAAGAATACAGTCCTTTTATTTAACATCTGTTCGATTTTCGTTGCACAAAAGGTCCGCCTTTTATAGAGACCAGTGAGAGCCAATATGAAACAAAAGGTTGAGAGAGCTTCGTCTTCTTAGTATGGCAAGAAATGAAGGGCTACCTCACATAAACAACAAGCGCACCTTGTACATGAGGGTACAATCCAGCGCGTTGGACACCAAAAATTAAACTTAAACCTTTGCGCCCTTTGTTCGCGCAAACGGCGGGTTACCGCCAGCCAAAAACGCTGTGGAGAATCGAAACTGCTTTACAAGCGCATTTTTGTTATGATTTGACAAGCAAACCGCCCACTATCTACTGCTAATCATTGACAGAGCAATTTAGGTTTCTGGGAAACTGCCCACCTACCCCTCCCCTAAGCTAACATTAACACTTACTTCTCACCAACTGCAAAATGATAGCTTGGGGAGGGTTAGGTGAGCAGTTTCCAAGAAACCTAAATTTATCCTCATTGGCTACACGGAAATAAAAACAGCGCGCTCAAATAGAACAATGCGCGTCACGACTACCTCACATCTAATTTGCTGACAAGTGACTAAAGAGCCGTTTTGAAGAAAAGGAGTCTGATACCTTTGCATTTTGCAAACGATTTCATTAACAGAGGCGATCAAAACGATTGCGCACATATTAACTTTTAAAGTTTTCGCCTCCTTTAATGTCACAAAAATATCACGACACAAACGAATGTCTCAAGTGCGATGGGGTCGCCCTTTCAACGTATTATTCCGCCTGTCCAAACATGACGTGTTATGGAAATAGGCGAAATGTATGACGCGTCTAACTTGCTGACACCAAATGCAATCCAGTGGAAATGACATCGAATTTTCCACTTGATAAGTGGACCTTATCGACCTTAAAATCCAGGGAGGTAAGATAACCGTATGCTGCTAATTTTGGTTTTATACAAACTTTAAAATCGATGCGTAAAGCAATTTTCTCAGCTGTCAATCAGTGAAGGGTAAGTCCCTTACTGCGCACCTTGTGTTATAAGGCGAAAGACCGTGTCATTTGCATTTACAAGCGATAATAAGACGAAGGTTATACTCATCTCGTAAAACACTGAAAATGCCTAGTGGTGGAGCTTCTGGAAATTCGAGCAGAGACCGCGATTACACAGATAGAGGCAACGACTGTAAGTTCAAAAACATATAGTATAATTTTTTCATTTCCCACGAGTGTAACGACTTTTTTTCTTCTATTTCAGCGTGGTGTTCGGGATGCATTATACTGCGAAGACCAAAGGTAAGGCAAGGGCTGAATTCATTATTTTTCTTCTGAAGCCAGTTTTATCCAAGTTATGTTCAAGAATAATCCCTACAGTAGACTCAACGAAACGAATGCTTTGAGCCAGTGTCGTAGAAACAGTGTAACTTTAGATATTAAGAGAAGAATCATCCTTAAAATTCCGCCATTTTCTATTTGAAAACCTCATTGTCGAAATCTCCAACTCTAGCTGTGCGCGTCTGCGACTTTAATGTAGAGACACAATTTTAGACCACGATAAGCCGAAAAACCTAGCGCGGAGGCCAACTGGTTTCGATTTAACAGTTATGTTAAATCGTTGGCGGAAAAAGCTACGTAAATTTTGGAGGTAAAACTGCAAGCTTACCGCGCTTTATGTATAATTAATTATCTCTTCCGTGTTTCAGTGTACAAGGATTGCTTCACGTTCAATCGACGAAGAAAGTACTTTAATCAGAAAAAGAAATGGTACAACTCCACGATAGAAATCCAAAAGGTAATCATAGCATAGATGTAACGTAGCTAACATTCGCTTCCTACTTTATTTATTCTTTTCTATATACCTTTAAGACCAAAAGGTCTTTGAGAAACAACCCCCTTGATATCTGCTCGTGTCGAAACGAAGAAAACGGTCGTGTACAGACCGAATGATGCTTACGTATATGTCAAAAAGTAATAAGTATGCTCCTTTCGTTGCACTGCTTCAGGTATCTATCCAAAGTAATGAAGATTTAAATGTCTTCAAGCAACAGTGGACTTTTTCGTCAATCATGGCGTGTTCTAGAAGTGATGCTGTATAATGTTGTCCTTTGCATATTCAATAACTAAGTAAAGTTAGGAGTCATTGAAACGCATTCTACTTGAAGAGTCTCGGAGCTATAAATATATTTAATTGTGATGTTTTAGTTATTACCTTCCTTATTTTTTACGTCACAGGAAATAGGAAGAGAGAAGGTGAAGCAAACAGAAGCAGTGAAGTTATGTTAATATCAGTAGGCAAAAAGCTGGGACATTGCAAAGTCAAGAATAGTTTTCAGAGACGTAGCTTAGTGTTGTTATTGTAGCATTGTAACTTATCTGTCCGTGTATTAAAAATGTACTAAATCAAGTTGTGTCAAGTTCTCTAGGGAAAGTCTGATATTCTTGCGGGGGGCCTTTACTCCTCCATTTCAACAAAAATAGCTAGATTTGACGCCATTTTAAAAAGGCAGGTTAGCCCAATGCAGCGATAAACTCCTTTCACTAAATAGTCTGTTCGATTTCGCAAAAACTTCTAGGCGTTTTATGGTACAAATTGGTACAACGCGAACCAAAGTGAAGCAAACTCTTGAGGATATTATCAGCTTCGAGTCACGGATAATAGCCGCCCTTTAAATCTATAACCTAGGGCATTTGTCTCCCCCCAAAATTATTATAGTGTTGGCTATCAGAATATCTTTGATAATTACATTTCAAATTTGAAATCTTTCACGCCTCATTTTTTCTCTCGGTGTGTGTGGAGGTCAATTCACAAGTATCAAGCAGTTTGGCTTCTAAGTAGAAAAATGCGGGCATCTCAAAACTAGTTTGGTAACTGTGGGCGCATAATTTCCACATATGAGAAATTTTATACTCTCAGAAATTTGCGCACGTGCTAATCACATGTACGGTGTGTTGGCACCAAAAGACAGGTGAGATGACGTCTAAGAAGTATAAAAAAGCACGTCATTTGCGGAAATGACTTTGCAAAAAGCTCACGCGTCGAGATGCATAAAAATACATAAGGCAGCCCACTTGCGGGCCAAATCCACTTTAAAATATGTATGCAAGCGAATAATAAATCCTCTATTTGTTTATGGGTCAAAATCTTCCTTTAGTGTGGGTGCTAGCGTTTGGGTTTGTTCTTTAATCGCGGCAAGCAACTTCCTTTTAAGCTTAATAGACAGTGTCAAACTGAATAAAAATTCTAAGTTTCTCGGTAACGCATTCTTGCATTTGCCATGCTCAATGCTCAAAAGTGGAGAGCTTCCCTACAGTAATTATTTCTGGGAGAAAAACGTAACGACTTGGTATGTTGGTAAAACAAAATGTGCTTACGAAGTATCTAACAAGCAGGTGGTTTTGGCGCAACAATTCAGTACATAATGAAGGGAACAAATTCAGGTATTTACGGAGAACAGAAAAGCGCACATAAAATAGATCAACGCACAATTGACGAGGTCACGTCCATTAAACAAATACTGTTAAGCAGCTATAATAAAATCGTGAAGAAAACCGAGCAGGACCAACAGGATAACTGCGCAACCAGTCAATGTGTGTTCCCGCACTTTCTCCACAAAGTACCAAACCAAAGATAAATATAAGTTTCAAGACTGTTTCACTTACAATAACTAAAACATAGTATTCGTACGCAGCGTACCTATGAGATCACCTGTCTTAAAATAGAAAATGCATTAAGTTCGCTTTGAATCTACGTCAAGTTCCTTTTCAGGAAAACTACTTGATTAACATACTGTCACCTGTCACAAAGTTAAACGTAAGTGCCTCAAGATCGAAATAAGACAACGCGTGTTTGCCAGAAGGGGTGTCTTTGAGAGGAAGACATTGACTAAGCAACACAAAGTCTCCGTATAAAAGTTAAATTACAATGGATAATGATAAAACCAACTCTTTTGCTGTAGGAGTTACTTCAAGAGAGGCGGGTTATGCTACACCGCAAGAGAAACCTAAACAAGAAGAACAGAAGCAATCTAAGAGTAAGCCGATTTATTTCTCACTGGCGTCGACATGACAAAGAGATTCTAGTTCGTTTTGTGTTGATCATTTCTGAACGATTGATTTTATTCCATTTTTCGCAGAGGATGAAGAACAAGGGAAAAAGTAGAAATAACAAGGTACGGTTATGATTACTATACTAGCGGCCATATAAAAAATGAACCTTACATAGCATCCACTCTTCAAATTGGCGGAGTTACGCGCGGATCTTCCAATTCACACGTTTTTTTCAGAAAAAGGACACGAACCTAATTCTCGGTGTGCGTGAAGGGAAATTCACAAGTATCAAGCAGTTTGGCTTCTAAGTAGAGAAATGCGCGCATCTCAAGACTAGTTTGGTAACTGTGGGGGCATAATTTCAACATATGAGAAATTTTACACTCTCAGAAATTTGCGCACGTGCTAACCACATGTACGGTGTGTTGGCGCCAAAAGACAGAGCTGAGATGATGTCTAAGAAGCATAAAAAAGCACGTCATTTGCGGAAATGACTTTGCAGAAAGCTCCCCCATCGAGATGCATAAAAATACATAAGGCAGCCCACTTGCGGGCCAGATCCACTTTTAAATACGTATGTGAGCGAATAATAAATCCTCTATTTGTTTAGAGTCAAATTCTTCCTTTAGTGTGGGTGTTAGCGCTCGGTTTTGTTCTTTTATGGCGGCAAGCAACTTCCTTTTAAGCTTAAAAGACAGTGTCAATACTGTTAAGCAGCTACAATAACATCGTGAACTTGTCTTAGCAAACGGAAGAAAACCGTGCAGGGCCAACAGGATAACTGCGCAACCAGTCATTGTGTGTTCCCGCGCTTTCTCCACAAAGTACCAAACCAAAGATAAATATAAGTTTTAAGACTGTTTCACTTGCAATAACTAAAACACAGTATTCGTACGCAGCGTACCTATGAGATCACCTGTCTTAAAATAGAAAATGCATTAAGTTCGCTTTGAGTCTACGTCAAGTTCGTTTCAAGGAAAACCACTTGATTAATATACTGTCACCTGTCACAAAGTTAAACGTAAGCGCCTCAAGATCGAAATAAGAGGGCGCGTGTTTGCCAGAGGCCTGTCTTTGAGAGGAAGTCTCCGTATAAAAGTTAAATCACAATGGGTGATGATGAACGCAAATCTCGTGCTAAAGCGAATAATTCAAGAGACGTGGATTATGGTAAACCGCCAAAGAAAAACGATCCGAAACCTAAGCAAGAACATAAACAGGAGGAAGTTAAAAGTAAGCCAGCTTTACTTCTCAATGGCGTCGACGTGGCAAAGAGGTTCTAGCTTGTTTTGTGTCGCTTATTTCTGAACGACTGATGTTTTCTCCCCTTCTTTCGCAGAGAATAAATCACAAGATAAAAAGAAGAAATAACAAGATAAGGTTATGATTACTACACTAGCAGCCATATAATTATATATCTTACATAGCATGTACTTCTCAAATTGGCGGAGTTCCGCGCGGATCTTCGAGTTTATTTGCTCTTAAAGACTCTATGTTCATCTGTTGAGAAACTTATTGCCAAAAAAGAGAAAGAACTCTTTCATGTACACGTTTAGCCACTCACAGATTTATTATTTCAACCGAGCAAAAAGTGCTTACGAAGCAATGTCACCCGCGATTGCATGTGACTCAGGACAAACTTGAAAATAGGAAGAGCCGGCGGTTACCACCCAAGATCTCTTTTTTTCGCAAAAATGATTTTATCAATGACTTCACAACATTACATAAACCTAACAATCTGATACTGCTGATACTGGCTTTTCAACTTTACATAAAAAGAGCTACACTACACTTTATCCTGAAAAATAAATAAATATGTATAATCGACAACACTAAATGTAAAACTTTGCCACTAGAATAAGATGATTTAAAATGACAAAATTTTCCCCTGCGTTGAATATACCAAATAAAACATTAACAACCGACAGAGGTTCCAAATTGATATTACATTCCATAAGCCAAGCACGGAGCGCTACCCAGAAGGACCTTGTTATTTCGCAACTGTAAAAAAGATGCTCTAGAAATTCAATCTCGTTTTTGCAAAAGGTACATTGTGGTGAATCAATCATCCTAATTTTAAATAATTTTTCATTGGTGAAAACAATGTTGTTCAAATTCTCTAATTTTTGTTTCTAGCGACACTTTAAATGAGAGCGAATATATTTCGTTCCAATCGAATTGGACATCAGGAAATTGACCCTGAAACCTCTTTTGAGCAGATGGAGGAGTTTGTTTCGCCATTTTGAATGCATTGTACAGAGATTTCGATGTGACCGAAGACAGATCAACATCAGCGTTATCAATTTTAAGGTGGACCGTGTTCCTCAATTCAGGAAGCTTGTAATGAGCACTTTGTTTAACACGTTTTCTCCATTCAACAAGTACCGCGTCTATAAGACTCATTAACTTAAAATGGTCAATCGGAGAGGGGTCCCTTTTACCCCTTTTAAAGAAAAGATCGCCTACAGTTCAAATGTCTTCCTCCAGGAGATGCTTTTCAAAAACCGAATGCTTCTTGATGGTAATGTGTTTAATGTTCCAAATTACTTGGTTCGCCACGTCCTCGTATGAGACCAGGCATCTAGACATTCTTTATAAAAAGGCGGAAGGTAAATTGGAAGTTTTCTTGTATCGAAATTACAGTGGAGGATGAACTTACCCACCACCCCAGAGAGGGAATAATCCAAGGTTATTTTCCAAGAGCTATGGTTTTCCTCGTCTGCGTAGTTTTTTAATACCATTACTCTCTGAGCGCAAATTATTGAATGAATATCTAACATTTTCAAACCACCATCATTAATATCATTTATTAGCGTAGATTGTTTGATTTATCATTTCCTTTCCAAATAAAGTGATAAATAAACTTGCTGATTTCTTTAACTTGGTCTTCAGGTACTGAGATCAACGCTGCTTTGTTTAGAAATTTCGGAATAGTAAAAGACTTTACAATCTGAATTTCTCCTATCAGAGTAACGGCCCTACCTTTCCAACTATCTTAAGTTCCCTGGATTGATTTAAAGATAAAGTCGCAGTTGGCCTTCAATCTAGTTGAGTACTACGTATTTTGTGAGTAAAGGCATCTTGAACAAGACTGTGCGGATCAATAGCAAAAATCTCTGTTTTTTCATCATTTACATGAAGGCCTGAGTACCTAACAAAATTTTGTAAAGATGTCAGAAGTTGAAAGTAGAAATTGGTATCTCACAAGAAGCAGGTCATATCGTCGGCAAAAAGGGTTGTTTTGATTTCTTTCCCATTATTCAAGAAGCCTTTAATATTTTTATTTTCTCGAATTTGACATATAAGTGTTTCCAGCGCAAGACCGAACAATAAAGGAGAAAGAGGATCACCCTGTCTTACCCCACGTTTAACAAATAAGATATCAGTTGCAAAGCCATTATTAAGGACACAGCTTGACAGGTTCCTACAGTAAGGTCTAATCAATTGAAGAAAATTAGGTCCAAAGCCCATTTGCTGTAAAACCTGATTTAAAAATTCGTGGTTCGTGGTTTCATCTAGCCTCATCCGAATTTCTTCGAAAAAAATTGTACTGGTCGTTTGCTCTATTTGGTGCATAGATGTTAATAAGGGCAAAAGGCCACTTGCACTAAGAGGTCACGTGACCAATGCTTCCCTTAAACAATGAGTTGGAATCTTGCTGATGCCAAAACTTGACAGAGCACATCCGTAACATTATTAAAATGACGTTGTCTGAAGAGAGACGCTATTAGGATTTTCGCTTGCGGTTGTTTCTTGCCGAGATGAGACTCAAAGTGTTGAAACTGGCCCCAGTCCTCTAAAAAAAATTGGGGGAAATGCATTTGGTGCGCACTTTCTACAGCTATACTGCAAAACGAGTACGGTGAACCCCATTTTATGCTTCATATTATAACATAGCGCGCGTGCTTGTCCTATATAAGTCCTATTGAGTCGTTATGAACAAAATCTTTATTTACGCACGCCCGTGCGTAAATAAGATGACGTGAGCATTTTTTTTACCTGGCTGCAAAGTATAGTTGTCGTCTTTTAAGCTGCAGTGCAGTTTTCCTTTTCTTTAAAATATGGAAGAAACCAGCGAAGAACTGCCCAATTTTTGTATCGGCATTGACCTTTTAGGTCCTGATCCAACAAGCAGCAAAAATAAAGCTGAATTAAAAAAAACTCGCAAGTTGCGCGTTTTGCAACTTTGTCGGAAGACCAGCTGCAGCAAATTTTGGCCGAAAGACATTCACTGTGAACAGAACAGACACCAACTGGTCATCAACAACATTTAAGGGTAAAATTCCCGTTTTTATTGTTGTTTTTAAATTTGTTACGCACTTTTGTTATCTCCGGACAATCTGACTGAAGCAGGAAAATTTCTCTCGCAATAACAACACAAATTACACAAGAAGACATAAATTTATTACTCACAAAAACAACTGCTGCCAGGTCTTATCAAGAAGCCGTAATGACCAGCCAATGTTCGTAAATGAATATAAGTTTAAGGAAGGATGACAGTCGTCTTCGCTAAAAACATGTTTTCTGGATTTCGCCGAGCAAAACGTAAACATCTTTTCAGCAAATCCAAACCATACTCCACGACTTCTTACGAACATGTTAGTATAATTGTAACTTTAGGTGAACTTTAAGACGCTTTTACCTTTGTTTCTGCTTAGTTTCCATTGATCGTTAACGAATAAAGAAGCAAATTTTCTTTCTCAGTTTAACAGAAAGAATTTTTTCATTCAAACTAGACGATTGTGGCGTGTTCGTAATCAGCCAATAGAACCTTTTGTTATTGTGTAGCGAGTTACGAGCATTTTGCAGTTAATCAAAAAGCAAGCCAAAAAAATTGGGGGAAATGCATTTGGTGCACACTTTCTACAGCTATACTGCAAAACGAGTACGGTGAACCCCATTTTATATTTCATAATTTTAATAAGAACAGTACTTCCTTTCAATGAGAAAAAAATTGGCATAAATCTATGTTCAGTTTTTTGGCAATTTTACTAAATTGTACGGATTGAGCTACGACAGCTTACATAGCGCGTGTCCAAATTAAGTCTACTTTGGAGCGTAAAATAAAGCAAGGGCATTAAAAGGCATTTTTCTGGTACGTAAGTGGATAAACAATACATTTAAGTTAAATTCTGTACGATACCTCATGCATCATCGAAAAAAATTATCCTTTTGACTAGTTTTGGGCGGCGCGTTTTTGCCAAAAGGGTCCTAAATAGCCTTATTTGTTAGAATTGTAACGTGAAAACAAGCGCAGTGACCCCTCACTACTATTTTATCATCTTCTTGATTTGTTACATTTGTTTTTCTACGCACAAAAGAGATACTGCATCCTTATGTTTCACGTTAAGCTATAGAAATATAACAACGCCTCTCTGCCTCTTACGAATCGTCTACGCAACCAAAAATAATTAAATGGGCATCTTTTCTTTCATAGTCGTATAAATCATTACTAGCCCCCTAAAGAATTTCTATGATGCTTCGTAAGGCATGAATATTGTCGCTTTATTTTGCAGGCAATTAACGAGGACGGAAAACGAAGAGGAGCCAATCGGTCTTTCCCTAAACCTCTTCACGCCGAGTGGCAAATACGTCCTCTACTAAATTCCTCCATCCTTTTCTGTCCTGGACTCTTGTGACTGCTGCAAAACATAACGTCCCAACTTCCTTCACTTATCGACTGTCTTCCTCCGAACTGCGTGGGCGCTCCGTCTCCCTTTTGCTTGCCGTTGTCCATGCTGGAGCTGCCTTAGCCATAGTTGTTGGCCGTCATCTCTCCCAAATACAGAATGGTTGGTTCTCCTGAGGCTGCTGTGAGCTGTCCAAAACCAGTCTTTCTACATGTATGGACCCCAGGAACTTAAGGCTTGTAATTCTACACTTCTCAGATAACCAGAACTGAAGCTTTTAGTTGTTTCTTTGATATTTTCATTGCAAATTTATTTCCAGATAGAGACAATAGTGTGAGTGAGGGAAATTGGGACTGTGGTACAATAGCCAAGTTATTTGTTTGTTTTTTTTATTGTTAAAGGGGCTGTGTCACGGAAATCGGTCGCTTCGATACAAGTCGTTTCGATACAAAGCCGTTTCGATACACGGCGTTTCGATAGAAACTCAACAAGTGAAATTGCACAAAAATGTTGTTCACTTCAAGTATAGTTTGCGAGTGAACAAGAAAAACATGTTGGGTGAATATCCTCGTTCTTTAAGCCAAGTAATGTGGAACGATTTACACCTCGAATGGATAAACTTTTATCGAAACGGCTGGAAACATGTTTCACGGCTGCCACGCTCATTTTGTTGTTATTGCCAATTACACTTCCTTATGCGCTATGGAACTTAACGTTAACGAAGAAATTTCTTGTAAACGACAAAATCACAGCTTTTTTGCCAACAAGCATTATATCAAACGTTACAAACAACACAAATGAACATTGAAAAACTGTTAGGCTAACAAGTTTTCAAAACCCTACAACTGAAATCCGTTTCAATCTTCTTCACGTTTGTCCATTCGTGCCTACGTTTGTATTTGCTGTGTTATTATTACCTTCGTTTAATGTTTTGAGTGGTTATTTTTTTGTTTCACTTAATTCGGTAGCAGTTCCTACGGTTAGAATTTTGATAGAATTCGTGACACAGCTTCTTTAATACTCTAGATATCTTTTTAGCTCTCGCTGAGTTCATCGCTGATTTAGTTTGTATGACTTAGTCGTTACAATCAGAAATAGTTATCAGTTTAACTCTACTTTCCTGTGAAGGTGTGATTTCTAACGCGCTGTAATCATCTTTGTTCAGTCAGGCCATTTGTGATCTAAATATACTAACTGCAATAAAAAGCTGTAGATATGGAGGCTAAATAATGGTTTTTAAGTACAGCAAGAGAAACAACAAAATTGAAAACATTTCCTCTAAATTTCAGTAGTCGGAAGGAAATCTAACATGGCGGAACCTCAACCGCCATTGGTGATGACGTCATATGCCCTCGACATTCCCTAAATAACAAAATGCTGAGATCACACCCTGGTACAAAGGGTTCTAGCTCAACGGCTTAACAGATCGAAAAACAAAGAAACGTCTAAACAACATTTTCTGCAGTTTTTCACAGTGTCAAATTATCTCACAAAAATGTCGAGAGCTAGCGCCAAACCCGTTCCCACCCACCCATCCCCCCTTCACAACTGAAAACACCACTCTTAAATTTGCTACGCCTCAATAATTTGTCCGCGATTGGAATTTACACAGAAGAGTTAATCCTCTTAATCTTGAATCTCAACATTTGACGTTTCTATTCGCAGAAACTCAGTTAAATGATGAATGTACCTAAATATATAGCGTAAAAGCAGAGACATGATTTTCGCGCATTATCTCACGGTTTCTTCTTTGTTCCGCTACCGCTCGACCTTTTGGCTTCTCAAGTATCCGGTTGTTTGCACAAGCTCACTGTAGATTATAAAACCAACAACTTTTCCCCCGTCTCAGACAGCCCGAGGCCTCCTCTGGTTAATTTGCCAAAGTCGCCTCAAACAAATTCGCGATTTAGTGCAAAAAGGCAATCAACCAGTGTATGCCAAATAAATTGCCCGTTGCCGATTTTCTTTTGAAAGTAAATTCACCAGTTCCGCTTGGAAGTATGACAGTGTCACGAAATAATGAATTCTGCTGGACCATTGAGCTGTAAATACAGTACAACGCAAATGACAGAAAGGGCTTCAAAAAGACATGAGAATAGAGAATAAAGAAATGACCGCAGAAGAGACGCAGTAAAGAAAAAAGACTATCAACGTGAACGGCCATAGAAATCATCAGGAGTGGCGAGTGAAACGCACTTTGCACCCGAGATGAAAATAATCTTTTTAGTGGCACGCAAATTAACAGTCAAATTTCTTATCTGATATAACAGCTTTTTCGGCAAGCAAATGAACAAAGGACACTTTATCTTGTATGCGCTAATTATTTGCTCAAGAATTGTTTCCATAACATTTGACTCTTTTAAGAGGCTGATTTAGCCTTTTTAAGTTTCAATTTATTTTTTACAAGTGAGCAATGCAGCAAATTCAAAGTATTAAAGAAGATTTACGGAGATAACTTTGAAACAACCATCTAGTAACGCAGTCAAACAACAGGCTGATATGCGACCTCGAATGAATTTCTAACTAATTACTCTTCCATGCTATGAAAACTTCGTTTACTTTTCCACTTTAACTCCTACTGTCTAACTTATCTTGCCACCTGACATTAAGCTAAATGTAAGATGGAACTAAATCCATGCTGATCTCTATGATCGGTCTCACAAGATATCCTAATGAAGCAGGCACGAGGCAAGAAATATTTATCACTAGAGGCATCGCACATAATGTCATACAGTCTTACCTTATGAACCAAACAATCCGCCAAAAAGTTCCTTCTAGGGATTTAACCAACTCTCCACTCCAATCTTCAAATTGATCACTCCTTGTCTTCACTCACAATGAAAAAAAATTTCCGCGCAAGCAGAAACATAAGGCTTGCAGTTGTGTGAAGCGCGGTTATCATTTCGCGTCATCAATGGATGTTATGTTGCGCATAACACAAATAGTACACGCGTCTTCCTATTGGCTCATTCATCTCTCGTGGAAAGCGCGCGAGCTTTGCATACCCTCGAGCCATGAGACCACGCGCTGAAAAATCATTTTTTTTAATCTACAACACGCAACGTTTTCAATCGAAGCATTCAACCGCAGAATAGTCCAACGCTATGTTCATATGGATAGCCATTACACCGACATGAATGTCATACCGGATGAGGCTTATGTACACACATAAATACGTTGATTTCAGCGCGATTTCTGTCATGGGGCGAAGATGCGTCGCGCCGAGTTTGAAAGCGGACCTTCACATACCGAATAAGTTTCTACCACTCTTAGCTGCAGTACTGCGGTATTCGGGCCGCAGACCTGCAGTTGAGGCAAATGAACAGGAGCGAGGACTGGAACCGACTGAGATGGAAGTTAATATCCTTAAGTGTTTCATGAGTGAAGATTGGGATTTAGTGCACCAAGCCCTCTTAACACTGATTTTCTTGCCTCAAATCTTGCTTTCAGTGGGAGAGAGAGCAGATCCATGGGTAATTGTCCTCAATCATTCAGTTTCCATGGTGTGCATAACTTAAAAGTCTAAAAGCATCTGGTTAAACCTGAACACTACACTTATAAGCTTTTTAAAGGCAAGTATATTTTTACAGTGATTAGCTTCACAACAGCATTGTGCCTCCACAGGCAATTTTTAAATCATCAAAATTTCTCAAAGTCCTTAATTATTGGTAGAGAAATAGAGAATTCTCTGGAACAGTCTACTTTGCTTTCTTTCCTTGATATCTCGTTTTGTAATTTGTCTAAAGAATGCATAGAAATACAGGCAAGTTAACTTGGCACAGTAAAAAGTCACCCTCACTAAGTAACGTTTTCGTTGCTTGTTTATTAATGGCAATATGGCACCTGAGCAGGGATGGGGTGGAGAAGAAGGAGAGGGGAGGGAGGGAGAGGGAGGAGATAGTGGTCTAGAGATGGCAGATCATTTTGTTATGAAATCAGTCATGCAAATAAAGCAACAAATTCAAGAAAGTCTTATTGCTTGGAAGAATGTCTTGTGCAAGCTCTTATCTCCCTTCTTGCAGAGGAAGATGTCTTAGTGCAAAAAAAAAAACAGTCGGCAAGCCTGCAGGCATGCATTTACACTGTAGGTCATGTGGCCCATCAGACCAGCTTAACCCGGGGTTCCATAGCATGAAGCACCTACTATAGGAATATTTCTCCTACCCCCCTGGAATGGATACAAGTCCAGCCCAAGGGTACCCCCCACAGTAAAGTGCTGGTATCCATTTATACACCTGGCTACGGTTGTTCAAACATTGGATAGTGCTATCCACAGGATAAAAATCTATCCAATGGATAGCACAATTGGTTTCCCTAATACTTATCCGCTGGATAGCGCTATCCAACGTTTGAACAACCAGGGCCTGGATGAAGTCAGATAAAGTGGAGCGAAGTTTCTTTTCTAAGAAAACATTGCAATGACGAGTCTGAGTTCACGGCATTAACCGGCCACCAATTTGCCTCCAAAGATGTCTAATGAGCATCAATTTTCATTTAAAATAATAGTCTCAAGAAACGTACATTGCAGGCAATCATAATCAATAGGAGTATCAAACTGATTCACAAGACATCCATCGGGACTCAAAATAACCGCCAGTCTGGACAAACTTTCAGCTTGGCGATTAATTTGACAGGATATGTTAATATAGGCAATCAGAAAAAAGGTCATTTTCACACTATTACGCTTGAAGAAGGTAAAAACCTTAAGTGATGCAGTGATTGATTATGAAAAATGATAACCGATTGTCATGGAATAACAAAAAAATTATTGTTGACAATACTAAAACCAGTGTGTTATCTTTTTAATGAACTAATGACCAGGTATAATCTATTGATGACCCTTATCTGATACATTTTCTATATAAGTAAGTAAGTAAGCTGTGTTAAAAATCACAGCACAAAATTAAAGAATGAGTTGAGAGAATTTGAAAAAAAAGTAAAGCATTAATATTATTGACATTATGGGGAGAAAATTGGTGTTGGTCACCTTTTGGAACTTTCAGGGTTTAAACAAGACTGAATGCCCACAGTCAAAACATTCAAAAGTTAATATTACTTTAACTTGCACACAAGTGAAAAACAAAAGCTAGGTATTGTTATGAAGAGAGTTTTCCGATATTATAATCGATGATCGATTTGTTGTGTCAAAACATTACTATTTCTGATGAACAATAAACTATATTTTATCTGATAATGATAAAAGTTCACCATACTCACATCTTCCAGTTTGCAATGATATCCAGTCCGCTTCAAAATAATGTCATAAGGTCTTCACCCCTCAATAATATTGTTGACAAGATTGATCTAAGTGTGACTGAAACAAAACTTAACCATTATAAATAATAATAATAATGAATTTTATTAAAGTCTCATGTCTTATAGCTCAGGCACAGTGCCTTACTAATTGGGGAGACCATTGCCAGGAATAAATCGCAATTTTTGGTATTGCAACTCTGAAATGCTGAAATCATAATAACAATAATAATAATTATCATGATGGTTCAAGTCTATTTCTTAAAAAAAAATAATGGCTTCAGTTTTACAAAACCATGTTATAAATTGGAGTCACTCAGCTCTCCAATACAGAGTACTTATGCTCAGACCCCCAGCCCCAGTTGTTTAAAAGTTAGATAAAGCTATACCCACTGGATAAATCACTATGCAGCGGATAAGTATTAGTACGCAAACCAACTGCATTATCCACTGATAACAACCATTACCAGGTCTAAATTGCAATTTTTTGGCATTGCAGCTCTGAAATGCTAATAATAATATTAATAATTCTGATAAAAATAATAATAATGATGATAAGAAATTATAATGATAGTGATGATTATAATAATAATGATGATGATAATAATAATAATGATGATAAGAATAATAATAATGATGATTATAATAATAATGATGATGATGATAATAATAATGATGATTATAATAATAATGATGATGATAATAATAATGATGATTATAATAATAATGATGATGATAATAATAATAATGATGATTATAATAATGATGATGATGATAATAATAATGATGATTATAATAATAATGATGATGATAATAATAATGATGATTATAATAATAATGATGATGATAATAATAATGATGATTATAATAATAATGATGATGATAATAATAATGATGATGATAATAATATTGATGATTATAATAATAATGATGATTATAATAATAATGATGATGATTATAATAATAATGATGATGATAATAATAATAATGATGATAATAATGATAATAATAAATTAATGATGGTTCAAGTCTACTTCTTGCAAAAAGTTTGGCCTTAAGTTTTACAAAACCACAGGGCTCCAACACACAATACTTCTGCTGAACCCCAAGCCCTAGTTGTTTAAAATTTAGATAGCACTATACCCACTGGTTAAATCACTATACAATGGATAACTATGAGGGAAACCAATTGCATTATCCACTGAATAAGGATTTTAATCCAGTGGATAGTGTTTCCACCTTTTGAACAATAAATGAAAAAACTATGCTGTTGGCTTTTAACCAGACATCCAGTCATAAACGGCAGTGAAGTTAGCTAGCTCATAATTTCTTTGCCATAATTGGATCAAGTGCCTGTGAATCTGCAAGTGTAGTTTAGAAGGTACAATTGCACTGAGTATTAAGAATAACAAACTTATCTTTTCCTTTGTTTTATTACAACACCAAATAAAAGAATCTGAATTTTATGTACTCATTTCTAAAGAATCTTTGTTGTATAAATAAAGAAAAATCAAAGCTACTCAATCACGCAGGCTTTGGACATTTACTGGAGACCCTGCAGAGCTAACTAATTGGAATGAAATATTGCGGGAAGAAAAAAATAGAGGCAAAATTTACAAGATGACACGAGAGCCTCGGGGCACTTACATGTACCTCTTACAATACAGAACCTGTCTAAGAAGCATTTCAATTCCATGATAAGGAGTATGTGCCTGCGCATTCTCCTGTTCTTCTCGCAGTCTTTGCAAAAAGTTAGCTTGCAAACACTACAGCCCCTGGCTCTTTGAGAATGGCTTAATGGACAGGGTGTTCTTAAATCAAAGACCTATATAAGAACGAAGACCCTAGACATAAGACCCATGGACTAAAATGACGTCCAACGGACTAAAAAGAAGGCCTAGTGGACTAAACTAGACCAGCCTCTGGACTAAAACAAAGACCCTCTGGACTAAAACAAAGACCTTAGCTCAAACTGGCAGCTTGCTTTCATGCATGATTGGGTGCTACACACACAGTTAGACGTTGTTTTGGAACAGAATCATTGCCCTTGCCGATTGCTTAGCTCTTTTTCAGCCACACTTCACTATAAATAATCAGTCACTTCACTCGTGCGTGAATGCTAGCTGCCAGTTTGAGACAAGGCCGTGCTTTTGATTCAAGGGTCTTCGTTTTAGTCCACTTTCGTCTCGGCAGGGGTATTTTGCAGAGTGCAGAACCCTGAATGCAGAATGCACAACGCCAAATGACTCCGAAGTTTAGCGATTAGGGTTAGGAAACTGAGTAAATCAGGTTCCATTTAGAGTCATTATACCGGAAAAATTGACCTGAAACTTCAAACACTCGGTTTCCTAACCCTACTCACAAAACTTCAGAGTCATTTGCCGTTCTGCATTCTGCATTCAGCGTTCTGCGTTCTGCAAAACCCTTGCCGCTTTTGTCCTCGTTTTTGGATCTTCGTTTTATCACGGAATCACGCCCTCGGACATGCA